>OMLM01008168.1:12676-25491 GCA_900302695.1 Helostoma temminkii
CAAAACAAATAGGCACACACACACACACACACACACTCCCACACACACACACACACACACACACACGCACACACACACGCACACACACACACACACACACACACACACACACTCACAGCTAGCAGGATAGTTCATTTTACTGGTTCCCCACTGGTATGTGGCACACACACACACACATACACACACATAAAGCCTGCGGGTAATGCCAGAGGTGGCTAGCATTCACTTAATTTCTATCTCATCTATCAGCTAAATCATAATAACTATGCAGAAACAGACACATGGCAGGGGGACAAATAGGATACCATTGAACTCTTTGGCCAATTTTAATAAGGTGGATGGAGAGCAGGACAGCTTTTCTTTTCCACCAATCTTTTTTGCTCAGCCACAACTAAAATGTATTGGTTTCATACAGTAAATGTTCCTTAATCAGGTTTCATTTTAAAAAGTTTTAGTAAAACACAGTTGGGATAGATAGATAGATAGATAGATAGATAGATAGATAGATAGATAGATAGATAGATAGATAGATAGATAGATAGATTGATAGTGTTTCCTGAGACATTTCAGGTTTGATATTACTGTAAGATATATCTATGTATCTATGTGTATGTGTGCAATGCATAAATACAAAGTGCACAAATGTCTGCCCCTGTGTATAAGCCTGTTAGCTCCTGAGAACCTATAACCACACATACCAGACCAGAGGCCTTGCTATTGCATGCTACTGTAAATACCCTTATGTTGTTTTGCAGAGGAAGACCTTTAATCCACTGCCCACATATTAACAGTGTTGCTAAGTCCTATGTTACAGCTTTCATGTTACCATCCACTAATAGACCATGATGTTATGATTGAAACTAACCCTGAAAATAGCTCCATGTTACTGAAGGGGCTAGCTTTGATCCCTCTGTGAGCATTAGCCATGCTCTATCTGGTTCAGATGACAGGCTGTATGGTTGGTTATCTTTCTTTTCCACACTGACATCTCTGCACACTTCTGAGACAGGGTGGAGTATTTGTTACATTAAACACTATCATATATCAAAACTAAAGTATTACTTCTTACAGTATTTGGAGAATGAGAGGAACAAGTTGCCTCCATGTTCTGTAACTGTTGTCATTCAGCCACTAAATACTAAAACATCAGTAATGAAAGGAAATGTGCCCTTAGCAAATCAACATGGAGTATGCTTCATTCAGATTTTTTGGAGAGGAAAGTTATGAAAACAGCACAGACAAAACAGTCAGTGTTATTCTGTAGTGTGTGAGAAGGTTTTACCTGATCCCTAAGCTATTTATATGGACACAGCTGGCTTTATTCACTCATTCAAACAGCAGAGAGAAGACAGCATTTTAATGCTTGAAAAAACAACCCAGTACGTCTCCAAACAAAGCCATTGTTTGTTCATTGTTTACCCTGGAAACATTTACCACAAGGTCTGCTGAGGCTTATCTGCAGCTTTTACCATATCTCAAGATCTTCAACAGCAAATCACCATGACAATATAAGAGGCTATATGGTAAAATATAAAGGGCAAGAAACAGGTTGATCATCAATACAAATAAATTTATGCATACTCCAAAAAGACAAAGTATGTAGTAGTTCAGTGACACCTCATCATATGTTGATGGTGGAAGAGCCTGAGGGATGGAGCAGAACAGCCAAACAATGAGAGGTACTGCAAGTATTTCATGTCTATCTGTAGGCTGTGACATTAACAACCCAAGGTGATTTAACTTCCTAATTCATCCAACTCCTTTATTTATGAGCCAGCAAAGCTTTTTAGCAAGCACTGATGGATCTCTCTTGCTTTTTCTCCACCCTGGAGGATTTGGTAGCAGCATAAAAACTGACATGAAAGAAAAGGGGAGGTGGAGGAAAGTGGGGAACAAAATAGTGTTGCAGAGGTGTGACAGGGTCATGGTTTGTTGCTAAGCCACCCAGGACAATGCATTTCATTTCAGAGAAGTACTCTATTTTTTCCTTGTTGAAAGCCTTTCCTCCATCTCTGTCATTTTCTCACCATGTCCATTCTCCAACATCCTTTTTCTCATCATCAAGCGACTTTCTTATCTCAAACTTATCCTCTCCACAAATAATCTGTCTTTCTACAAAGCTTTTTTAAGGCCTGTGTATATCCCTTTCCTTACATACCCACATACTGCCTGCGTATCTCTTGTCTTTTCCCCACAGTCTTGCTTAACGTTCTGACATTTGGCCTGAAGGCTGCTGTGATCTTCACTTCAGACTTTTTGCTCATCGTACTGCCTGGAGAGGAGAAGTGTCAGGATCCAACAGACAGAGACACACACCCACAGACATGGCATTTATTCATCTACTTTATCTAGAGTGTAAGTGCTGTTTATCTATTCTAAAACAGAAGCAGAGTTGACACTCATAACAGTTTTATTTTGGTCAGAGCTTAACTGACTAAATCTTCTCCCTTGGGTGCAAAGGAGCACACAGTGTAACTTTATTTCACAACCTGGTTTCCAAAACAGTTGCTGCATAAAATGAAAATAAAAACAGAATGCAATATTTGACTGAAAACTGTACAAGACACCATATAAAACATACAGTAAAAAACAACACCCAGAAACCCCAATGCCTTCTCTATTCCAGAGTTCATTTAGGATGGACTGAAATAAGGTAGAAAACTGGTTTGATGTCAAAATTTTGAATACATTTTGAAAATCATGGATGCATCGCTCTCCTGGTTAAGGAGTAGAAGGAGTACTTGGCTTGTTATATTTCAAAAGCCAGCAAATGTGATGCAGTGGGGGTGCATTTTGTAGTAAAATGCTGTGATTCAGATTACATCTTTTTCAGGAAAGGCTGTCCTTATTTCAACAATCAGATTCCGCATGCATGTTGGATTCATGCACCCACCCCACTGGGTTAAGGTCAAGTAAACACTGTGGGCTGAGTTAATATTGAAAAATCCACAGTCCCTTCACTCGACTTCTGTATTCAGATTTAAACAAAGTCAATCTAACTTTAAACAAAGTGCTTTCCTGCTTAAACCTAACCTCACACAGGACTCATACTCAAGTCTGCAGATTGTTAGTCCTGCACATTATATGCAATATGCCCCCCTACACCAACTACCTTCGGTACAGCTTTAATTCACAGGCCACGATTTACAGCTTAAGTTCCCCAAATTAACAGCATACTTTTCTGTAATATTAGTTTAGTTGATATATTTAGTTGTTATATATGTATGAGAGATTTATTTAGTTGTGTGGTTGGTTTGTTGATTGATTCTGTTAAATGTTGTAATTTTAAGGTGCATAGAAGTTTAGATTAAAGATATTTTTTCCTGCTCAAACATACAGTATCACTGATTCAACTAGCGTTAGCATGTTAGCTAATACGAGCTGATGTCTTGAATCATTCATTCATTCATTCATCTTCTGAACCGCTTAGTCCCCGTAGGGGTCGCAGGTGTGCTGGAGTCTATCCCAGCCGGCATACGGGCGAGAGGCGGGGTACACCCTGGACAGGTCGCCAGTCTATCGCAGGGCCACATATAGACAAACAACCATTCACACTCTCACTCCCAGTGTCCCCAGTTAACCTGACTGCATGTCTTTGGACTGTGGGAGGAAGCCAGAGTGCCCGGAGAGAACCCACGCAAACACGGGGAGAACATGCAAACTCCACACAGAAATCGAACCCAGGACCTTCTTGCATGCGACAGTGCTAACCACTGCGCCACCGTGCCGCCCCCGCCTTGAATGATTGTGGTCTAATGTCACATTCCTATGGCTAGCCACGAAACCTACAGATTTTTAGGCAGAGACCTCAAATTGCTGTTGGTGAACTACAGCCCCCAAAACACAGCAATTAATTTTTATTTCAGTATCTCCTGCCAGAATGCATTCATAGGCAGTACGTTAACCTTAATGACATGATTTTTTTTACATGGGTAACATTAAACATCATTAATTAATTAATTACACTCTATAGGCAGAGGTCACTATGTGGAAGAATCAGCCCTTGCAAAACACTTGCTTAAATCTTCTTGTGGCACTGAATGACTATTAAATGATGGAATGTATATGTAAACACTAAATTATTACTATTACTATTACAAGAAGTGAAGAGCATTTTCTATTTTTTACAAATCCAGGAGTCAGTGGATTCATTCCTCTCTTCTGAATACTAATCATCTTCAGAATCCTCAGTGGAAAGGAAGAGAAAAAAAGAGCAACAAAAAGGAGGAAGGAAAGCAAGAGAAAAAAAGATATTTAAAGTAACTTTATTATTTCAAATTCAAGATGTTTACATGCTAAAATAAGCACCCTGTTGACTGTCCATTGACCCCAGAGGGTTAAAAAAAAAAAGGGTTAGTCATTATTTGAAAACTGCTTTTTGTATTTACTCGTATTATATTTGTGTGATGATCTAGAGCATTTGAGTGTGATGAATATGCACACACAAAAAAAAAAAAATCCGAAGGGAGCTAATATTTTTGCACAGCACTGTATGACCAACAAGCCATTAAAAGTGGTAAACAATGAGTAAAAAACGTGGCGGGAGGAAGCAACAAACTCTTGGCATATAAAAATTAAATGATCTGCTCTTGCTGGCATTTTCACTCCATTTAATACCATACATGGTACCCCCTCCCACCAGCCCCCACACCCTGCTATAGACCTGAGGCACCTACTATTGTTTTTCTGTCTTTGTCATTCTTTAATGTTAGACTGGGTTTTCAAAGTGCTGTCACTTTTTAGACTATACTTCAAATGCTCTCTAATCATGCCTGGAGCAATATTCAAGCATAAAAGTCAGCTTTGACACTCAGACCTGAGCCAAGTCAGAGCTAGTGCAGCGTTTAATTTATTCCAAAATGGTTAAAAACATTTTGCTGTTAGCTCTTTTCTAATAGTCTACCTTACATCACATTGTCAATTTAACAAAACCTAAATACACTTACAGGAAAAAGTAATTCCGTTTCTGGTTTTCTGCATAATTTGGTCATGAAATATGATCAGATTTTCACAAATTTACTAATATTAAAAAACACAATATTTCCAAACTGATAAAACGCCAACAATCTGATCTGCCATATCATTACTGAGCACTTCCGATGAACACACAGAGGAGGTGAAAAAAGTAAGCGAAACTGTGAATCTGTGGATTAGACCTGCACAATGTCCAGGAGGGACATTTTGGATCATTCTTCCTCATAGAACTGCTTTAGCTCAGCCATTTTCTTACAGTAGACGTCTGGTGTAAATAGTTCTCTTTTAGTCATTCCACAGCATCTCTATTGGGTTTATGTCTGGGCTCTAACTGGGCCACTCCAAAAGGTGGTTTGTGTTTCTGAAGTCATTCTGTAGTGTATTTACTTTGATGTTTAGGGTCATTGTTCTGCTGCATCACACAGCTCCTTCTAAACTTTAGCTTGCAGACAGCCACCCTGATATTATCTTGTAGGATACCTTGATAAACTTGGTAATTCATTTTCCCAAGTTGCTCTCTAATCATGATGACAAGCTGTCAAGATCCTGAGACAGCAAAGCAGCCCCAAATCATGATGCTCCCTCTGCCATACTTCACTTTTGGGATGATGTTGTCATGTTGGTATCGAGTTCTCTTTTTATGCCATATGTCATATGTACACAACACTAAACAATTACACCTTGCTGAATTCCATCTCTGTGCTGTGTTCTTCACTTCTACATGTGACTATTGCTAGACTGTCCTTGCCTATCTGCTTCTATGTCTTTTAGGTGTGGTCTTTGTATGTCTTATGTTGTATGTACATTGTTATGGGGTGCCGAATGTAAAAAAAGCACTTATAACTAGTTTTCTCACATTTATTTAAATGTGACAAAGTGTAAATGTTAAATGTTAAATGTTAAATGTTAAATGTTAAACGTAAATGTAAATGTTAAATGTAAGCGTAAATGTAAATGTAAATGTAAATGTAAATGTAAATGTAAAATATAAATGTAAATGTTAAATGTTAAATATAAATGTAAATTAAATGTAAATGTAAATGTAAATGTAAATGCTAAATGTTAAATGTAAATGAAAATGGAAATGGAAATGGAAATGGTAAATGTAAATTTTAAATGTCGCCGAGTGTAAACTAAATATTAACATTTAGATTTAACATTTACATTTATATTTAACATTTACATTTAGACTTTGTCACATTTAGCTAAATGTGAGAAAATGTGTTGTGTCATTAAGTTAAATGTGAGAAAACTAGTTATAAGTGCTCTTTTTACATTCGGCACCCCATACGTTGTATGTTTTAATTAGTGTCTCATATATACAGTATAATATAACATATGTCCCTGGACTGCCAATGAAAATCTGCTCTGGTGGATTTAGAAAAATTTACATGGGATTGTCAGCGTGGTCAGGAAGGCGGGTGAATTACTCCATGTGATTAAATGCTGCTGTGCATATATGTCACTGTATCATACCATTTAGGTTTTTATTTTATTCATTTATTGTTGTTGAAAATTGATTTAACTGTGTAGATTGAATTGAGATAATCTTTTTCCAAGGAGACAAGGTGGCTGTTTAAAGTGTCAATAATGTGTAAAGATTTTACTTAGTAATATGTTAAACAAATGTTTAAATTTGGTTGGGTCTAATAAGTTATTTATATATTAATGACTTTTCTCTGTCATTTGTTTCAGTTATTTGGACAGCTGTCCTCATTTCCCCCTGTAGATACACCCCTGCTGCACAGTGCCTGTCAAATAAACTAATAAACTGTGTTGCACAACAATTTTGACATTTCAACCAAGGAGAGACGAAGCTGGTCCATCTCTGCTCCTCCTGCACTCTGCTCCTCTTAACCCCCACGCCAGTAACATTCACAAAACAGGACATGTATGACTAGACTCATCATTTGGGTGTTTATATTTGCTTGAGCCATGGTAGTTTAGCCAGTGTTAGCTAACTTGTTTATCACCAGGTTTTACCTCCGTTATTGGCACTCTTCCCTGACTGCTGTCAGGGGGAAGAGCACCTCTTTTCCCACACTGATGAAATCAAGGTCGCATAGATCCAGGACAATTGCAAAAGCAGATGCAGCCAAAAAAACTGATGCTGAGGAAAATTGCATAAGAGCTGCGTTTAAATGAACATACGTATTGCGTCTGTAGGATAATATAGTTTGTATTTTACTACCTTTATTTCCTTGCAACTGTATATGCTGTCACTGTTGAGTGGAATGGCAGATGAACAATTCTACAGATTTATTTATGTAAAGCTATCAAGGTGTGTTTTCATACACCCTGAGACTGAACATAAACAGCTGATGGGAATTTTATTGACTCAAACCTGTTCTCAGAAAATAATATGATGGAAAGACAACTGTTCTGCAGAGGTGAGTGTTACTTTTGTCTTGGTGTTATATTGCAAAACGGCAGGAGTTATTGTATTTCACCAGTTACTGTGGTTAGTGGGAGAACAGTAACAATAGCTACTGCTAACATTGAGCAAGCTAGTATGAGATTGTTTAAAAAAGCTCTTAACTATCTAGGTCATTGAGCTAATTCTTCCATATAGAAAATTACACAAATCTTTTCAGACACATTAAATATCTTTTAAAGGAAGCATCCATCCAGGCTAAAAAGACTACTAGTTTTATCAATGTAATACTGCCCTAAGAGCAGATATTTTACTGTATAACATGTTTATGTAGTGTTAGACTGCTACAGTTGTGCTTTCAGTGCTCCTGTTCAATCAAAAGGAAGGGCAATGATTAGCTCATACAACATGCTGTAACTTTGTGTTTGTGTTTGTAACTTTACCAAAAAAAAAAAATATTTTTTTTTTGGAAATTTTACTGTGATTTATTTTTTACGCTGGAATATTGCAATTGTTGGCAGTCTGAAACTCTTTTCTCTTTTGAGGAAGATGGAGAAGACATGGATATATGGTGTAAAGAGGGGGAAAGGAGTTCATGGATAATTACATAAAAAATGTCTGCACTCATAGTAATTACTTTTATTACGTCTGTGAGAGATCATTTTGATACATAACAACTTTTTTGAGCCGTTGCCATGTTGTAAGTTGACCAGTGGTTCTGAAAATGTGAAAGCACCTGAAGTGCATTGTAAAGCTCTGCACAATCCTCTCAGGCCTTCTTTAATGTAGCCAATCAGACAATTATACAGACAACACAGAAGTGTATATACTACAGCTGAGAGGGCACAAAAGTTTCACCAGTGTGTCCAAAAAGAGAAAAATGAATGCACTGCATGACTACTGGTAAAAGATAAGCAAAGTCTGTTGCCACTATAAAGCTATATGGTCAAAAGAAAAAAACTAATTGTCAGAAATTAATGAGGTAATGAGCAATACGAACAATAATAACAACGTGTGCTGTAATTTGTGTTGGTAGAAGAAGTCACTGGCTAAAGCCAATGGCTTATGGCTTATAAAGTAATTTTCATCAGGAACTATTTGGCTAATTGGTATGTTTATTTTATTGTTTGTGAAGTGGGAGGCAAGACAGTAGAGACGAGCTAAACTGTTTATCACAGATTCAGTATAGTGGATAACAGATAATGTATGTAACAGAAAACCATGCAGAAATACCAAAGATATGCTCATTTAGGAATTATGTTGCCGTTAGATAGGTTGTCCACAACAGAGCATAGATAGGTTTATTTTTATTTATGTATTTATATATATATATTTATATCCATATAGTACTTTTTTAAAAAATGTTTATGTAAAACAATATCATTGTATGTTGTTCTGAATTCCTGAATATTGAAAATGGCATCTGCTTAAAAAACAGTATTAGCCAGGCATTACCTTAAACACATTGTTAGGACAATATTTGAAAAAGGTTAAATATAAAACAAAAAATGCTTCTTTTATATGTGTAAATGAAGTATATGCAAACTGCAAGATACACAATTAAGTGGATGTGTAGAATGACAATAATTAAAAATAAATGCCAAATACATTTATCAAAATGTATCTTAATATACAGCCTGTCACCCCCAGGCAGTGATTTCACTTACACAACTAGAAACTTGAGGACTTTTACATTGTCGATTGTTTTATTCCAGATCATGCATTACCATTAAATGTGTTGCAGGTTCATAAGCATAACTGTACGAAAGATGAAAAACATTAAGTACATTAGGTGGTCCTTCAGAGGGAACCCCTATAGAGGCCATTTTTTATAGAATGTGCATAACATTAGATGTCTGAATATAGACTTAAGAATTGCAGGAAAACATATTTTTTAAATTGTAAATGTACTAGCATCATAGTGAAATGACAATGGAAATTATCAGCTTTGCTCAAACTTTCAAAGCCTGTAATGCCATAGTGTAACACAATCTAAGGTTGAATTGATGGTTACAGATGATGAGAAAACATTTTCATGAAGTAAGTATCTGCCATATTGAACCTGAGACTAAGTAGGCAGTAATCTTACACAACACCTTACACATTCTGATCCTTTTTTTAAGATCATTTAATTTCTCCCTTAGACACGTGTCTGTTATATTGAATGTTCCACTCCTGGCCCCAGGGCATGTGTTATGATGTCAGAGTCCTTCCAGTTGTTCCTTCCAGTTTCTTCCATTTTAGGTGCATGTCCTACATGACTGTGGGAGTACCTGGAGGAAACCCACGCAAACACAGTAAGAACTGGCGAAATCTACAAAGAAAGGTTGCAGCCATTACAATTCTTTCTGCTGGGATGTAAATGTATCTAAATGAAAGCTTGCACTTTAATATCAGATCTGTTATTTTGTTACAATTTCATGCACAGAGCCTGAAAAGCAACAAATGTAAAACTGTCCTAAATCGGCACTGTTAAATCTTTAGATCCAAAATAGGTTAAAGCTACCCAACAGTATTTGTTACTGTACCTCAACTACTGTACTGTGGTTACCTTCACAACATTTTGAGCACTGTGAAGTCCATTTTAGTGTGTTTTGAAGGTCTCACACCCAACTCAGCAAGCCTTTTCTCAATTTAGTTTTCATACAGTACAATATATGCTCTTAGGGCAGTGCTGCAAGCACAACTGTAGCAGTTTAACACTACATCAACATGTTATACAGTAGTATCTGCTCTTAGGATAGTACTGCTTGCATAGAACTAGCAAACTAGTTGTTACTTAAACTAGGTTTGAGTTTGTTTTTGCATGTTTGTAATATTAAACTATGTAAAAAACCCTTTGGCTAAACTACCTAGTGTGGTGGAGGAGAAGAAGAATAAAAATGTGAACTGAATGAGAATAAACGGGATGAATGACGTGAAAAATAAAAATGACAAGAGGAGCAAAGAGAAGAACTCAAATAGAGATGGTAAATAAAATCCCCACCAGCATATAAACTTTCTATGTTTTTTGTTGAATAAAACTTGTTCCATCCAAGTATGGGGCTTCTTTCTTGGCCTGTGTTTTTTGCTAGCAAAATATTGTTGTTTGGACAGGTAACACATATCCCAGTTTTGGCAATTTTGAAAGAGAGCCTCTAGGCACATTTTAGGATTGACTTAATTTCCTTATAAATACAGTCATACTTTAATTAGATTACTTTTGTAAACATCATGCAATGTTGTGTATATGTAGCAACCACCAATCTAAATCTACTTGGCAAGCATGGACAGATATCACTATATATTCAGAATGGGTTCCATGTCTCGGTTTCATCTGATCATTGTCCAAAATTATCCAAAATTGCAAGTCATCAATTACTTATGGTCTGCAACCCTCTAATCCAGATCTGTGTCTCCTTAGTACTCCCACTATTAATACAGTTTATTTTTGTGTTTTGTCCTCTGTTTAACTTCTGTGCCACTCTCCTATGCTCCTCTGGATTAGCTATGATACTTGGCAGTGCATCCATCCATTTTCTGAACCGCTTTGTCCCCGTAGGAGTCACAGGTGTGCTGGAGCCTATCCCAGCTGTCATACGGGCGAGAGGCGGGGTACACCCTGGACAGGTCGCCAGTCTACCGCAGGGCCATATATAGACAAACAACCATTCACACTCTCACTCACACCTATGGGCAATAGGTGTCATTTAACACATACATTACAAGTTATACAAATAAAATAAATCTTTGATGCATACCCTTACACAAAAGCCCAGAATGAAAAAAGAAAAAGTAAAATGTTTTAGTATATTTGGCTTTCCCGATAAAACTATGGTTGTCTGCAACTAGGGAGGCATATGTCTCTGACGGGGATTTTGTGAAACTTATCATACTATTTACAGCAAAATAGAACAGAAAGTAATACAAGTCCCCAAAGCAGCTGCATGGAAATAATATCATGGGCCAAAAATTGAAACCAATTTGAAAACTTCAATTAAATTTTTAAATTTAATTTTGAAAGATGAATACAAAAGTACAGATGCAAAGACAAAACAGTTCAGTCTTTGAGGTGAAAGACTAATCTGTTTGATATGCTTTTTCTCCCAGTCTCCAATCGGTGTTTAAAAGGTGACTGAGACAATATTATCTCTTAACCTTGAAGACCTCATCTGATATCAGCTTCTGGCCCAAAAGCTACTCTTCTTATCTCATCATACATTATGTAAATCCTTGCTTGCTGATTCAGGGTCAGCTGGGTGAGTGATACCACACGTGTGAAGCCCTGCAGGATCTGGCATGGGTTCAGCCGATGTCTGGTTAAAACGCCTACAGGGCAAGCGAGGCTGTCTGCGAGATACAGCCACACTGACCTCAGAGCTGCCTGTCACCTTATCTCTCTCCACAGGGATACATAGACAGACCAAGTCCATTTCCATGTATTTTTCTGCTTTCAGTGTAAGCTACTGATTTTACACAAAATATAGATGATGTTGTCTTCCAGCTGTGCAACATGTTCAACATAAGTTCAACAGTTGAAAGAGTCAAAAGATATGGTGATGACAAAGGCTGCTATAGAAATTATTAAAATTATGCTCAGTTAGCTACAGTGGATACGATGTGTAAGTTGTGCTCATACAGGCACAACATTAGTGTGTGAACAATATATTAGCAAGGTGGAAAATATATATACAGACTCCTCATACATGTATGTATTTTTATGAGATCATAGCTGTGGCATGCTGAGGTTCCATAAGAAAGCACTAGTTGAAACTGTCTTTTTTCAATGCAATGTTCAGCATGGGGCTGAGGTTGTGGTCAAAACACATGTACGCACATATTCATCGTCAGCTTCCCACATGAACTGGGTATTTATAGTGTTTACATTAAGGTCATGAAGACAGAAGATACTGTACATGTACTGAGTCCCACCCTCTCAGGTCAGCTGCAAGAATGTCAATCTCAGCAGGAACACTCAAACCAGCACTACTCACCGTGCTAATGTTAGTGCTGGCACATTAGCGCTAACATTACCCAAGAGTACTACCACTGGCCACTCTGGAGAACCACCACAAGCCGCACCACTAACACTAGCCAGCAGCACTAGCAGTAGCTGCTCCGGAGATACACAGATCTCTGAACAAACACCCGAACCAGCAATAGCCAGTCCAGTCCCGGCAGAGCCAGGGCATGTCTCATAAAAAGTGCTTTTTTGCTTGTGAAGGAAAATTAACCTTGCTTACTCTTCCCAAAGAAAGAACCATAAAACAGCTATAGATTCAGTTACAGGTCAGAAACAGACTTAGAGTGATGTTTTTCTCTAGAGCAGCTAATGCTAGGGGGGATGTTTTTACAACCTGCCGCTTCGATGGGCTTTTTTATTCGGAGGCTGCTGGTGTTTCTCTCCTGCTGGCCATTCAGAAGAGAGTGGGACGGGGAAAGCGCTCAAACGAGCTGCTTCAGTCTCAAGGCCAAAGGAGCTTGTGCA
>OMLM01008169.1:0-10577 GCA_900302695.1 Helostoma temminkii
GCTCAAAGAAATGCTGATGGGGACATAAACAGCAGTCTCTGCTTTCAAAGTCACATGTACGCCCCTTCATGTCCCTGATCTTTGACCCAAACCACCCTGCAACATTATTAACACCATCGTGATTCCTTTGATATATTGCTGATGTGTGGTATTGCCGTGAGATAGGGAGATCATTAAAGAGTTATATTCCACTATGTTAATGTTGTAATGCCAACTTATATTTTAATGGTGCCATTGACTGGGAACAATACAATTAAAACCATAAAAAAATGAGATGGTGTACACAGAATAATGTACATCTATTAAGCTTAAACTTACTCCCTGTGCCTTGCCTTCAAGTGGCTGAGTATTGTGATAGTTCTGACTTCCTCCCTAAATAGCAAAATGCAGATTCAAAACTTATCACAGAGATTTTTACAATAAAATATAATTTGGCCTGTAAATAATGAACTATATATACTATGATATTTAGTCTGTTTTTTGTACAGATCTTGATGACTGTGTTGAGTTTTGCTATGCTTCCATGTGCTCATGCTTCCTGACATTGTTGCTGTGACTCTACAAAGTGCAGATTCTGGTGTGATGGGTCAGTCCAAGGATTGGCTATATGTAATCTATATATAATTAGAGGCACACTCTAAAATAAGAAGAAATAAGAAATAAGCCATGTGGGTTTTCCCATATAAGAATATGTCTTGGGTTGGTGCATAAAAGTAGAATAATATACAAACTGAGAAAGACAATGTACAAAGACACACAAAAAGAAATAAATATAAAGATAGATATAGATATAGATGGTATAGAGATATGCTCCATGTTAACTGTGTTCTTCTGTTGTTTTAAATAATAATAATATTAGATTAGATTTTTATTAGATAACACTCTATTGACAAGGGGAAATTCACATCACAGCAGCAGAGCAAATATGATATGAAAGGTAAAAAACAACACAGAACAAATCTAGAAAATAGTATAAAAATACATAATAGCTAAAGAAAACTAGCATTAACAAAGATACACAATCCAGGAGGTGAGACACAGCAGATACAAAGTTTGTGAGTTGATGAGAGTCAACAACAGCACTAAACTTAAAAGTGACTTTAAGATGAGAAATTAGACAGCTCAAACTGCAGTTATCCAGGTCACTTGAGTTTGTTGGATGATGTAACATAAATGTAATATAAAACAAAATGTATTTGTTATCTGAATGTAAAATATTGGTCTATAAATGTGAAATGAAGAGACACTTGATAATATTTTTTGCCTCATCTTGGTAGTCAAAACTAAGTTTAGAGCTGGCCATGGGCCTGACAATATATAGGACATAATAAAGATTTGCCACTTTACAATACTAGAAGATGAGCTGCACAGTGAAAAAACAACAAGCAAAACATAAAGCATGTACTCTAAGTACTATGTGTGTATGTGTCAAAATCAGTCAGTGAATGGAGACACTTTTACATACTGAATACATTCTAAATGTTAATGTCACTTATAATCTGACTGTCTCAACTAAACTATGATAAATGAAAAATCAAAAGATCTTATATTGAACCCATGCACATTGAACTGGATTATTGCTGTACTTTGGTTATTTATAAAAACAAACAAACAAAAAAACAAAACAGACCTATCCTCTCACCACTACTGGATATAAGTGGCACCACACACAAAGGTCTCATTATGTCTGTGTATTTTCCTTCTTTCCACCTCAGCAGTGTCCGCAAAGTGTGACCTCTCTAATTTGGATCTTGAGGAATCCATATGTCCCTCGGTGTAACGATCTGATGAACGTTATTTTAGCATACTGCACCCTGCTGCCTCTAAGTAGCTAATCTGTGTCCATGGAAATGAAATGTCTGCATTCTGTATTTTCTGTAAAGGCCTCCTATGTTTGCACACAAAAATTCTGACCAGGAGAATATCATAATCAGCATTAATAGCACTGCTCTCAATGGCTAATAATTGGCTAATAATTGCATGTTATTGATTGTTATTAAGTCTGCATGTAATGTTTCCCATGCAAGTGTCAAATCAGAGAGGATCCCTTATCTTAGAACAAAACTTTGCATAAAATGAGACAATTATAATGAAGTGATTTAAAGGGCTGTGATGTAAGAGATGACACATAGCTCGCGCTGAATAGTTTAAATCATCATCAAAATCCACATGGACTATAATGCGTGAAGATAATTCACATTCCATGTTTCATTATTAGCAGCTGATTAAATGACCAAACTTCAGGATGCAATGTGATGGATCAAAGCAAGTGCATGGTCCTCAGAGTCTTTTGGTTTGCAACTTTAATGGCTTTAAAGGGTTTTACACAATACAAAAATCACTGCTCATAAACTGCCTATTTTGTCTTTCCACATTCCTGTAGGTGTTACTGTGGGGTCTAAGTGTGTTAGTGAACAGCTGAAATCAAAAGACTGTTCATAGATGTGAAGATCTGGATCTGATGTAAATGTAACTGATAACTAACATGATCTTGAAACTTAAGAAAGGCGGGCTCTAGCAGCCTTAATATTTTTATTATTAGTATTTATGGTTAGTAAATGTAATTATACATCTAAATTGAAAACATTTAGGGACCTATTTTCCTTAAACCAGACATAGTCAAATTGCCATACATATAAGGCAATATTATCAAAAATATAATTAGGCAGCTGATCTATATTGGTACAACAGCTACTGAAATATCTTTTTCTCCACATGTCTAAAAAACAGATGTTTATGTCTCTAAATTACCTAAGTACAATAAACTGATGAGTCTAACTGCAGAATATCAGTCCCTATGAATCAAATATTAAAAACACAGGCAGTATAGTTCTCATATATTTAAACTAACAAATACGTAGGACTTGAAGAGGGATCATGAGATGATTTTGACCGCAAGGGAAAAAATTCTGCCTCTGCACATGAGTGTTTCCTTGTTTTATTTTTAGTTAATTGTATTATGTCACAGTATTCTGTGCCCTTAGCTTTATCCTTCACTGTTTAGCAGCAGTACTGATGCTGCGTTTACCAATGGGCCAGATGTAACAGGTGGAGTCCCTGGGAGACTGATGAGGTTTGCTGGACCATACAGGAACAGTTCTGTAAACTGTAGACTTCTTTTATTCTTTTCCAGACTTATTGTCTAAGTCTGGAAAAGACTAATATTTTTACAACTGCAACTATTTTAAACATGACAGTAAGCAGGGACAATAACTCTGACCATCTTAATGTTTTTCATATGCCTTGAATTTTTGCTTTTAAAGTCATTGTGATCTGATTGCCCTCAAGATGCATAGAGGGAGGCCAAGCTCCAACTGCAGCCACTTGTTATAGTCATGATGTCAGTGGGCACCGTGACTGGATATATCCACAGCCATTTGCAAACTATAGCACCAGCCGCTCAGTGCCAGTGGGCGTGCCCATAGCTATGGCTGGCTGTAGTGGTGGTTTAAGTGTCCAGTGAGTAGAAATAAGTTTAACAATTGTTTTGTTACATTTGTTTATTTCTTATAATAGGCATGTGGTCATCGTTTTTCTATGTCATCTAACAAAACTATTTATTTTTGATTACCTCGTCTCACCCATATCTCTTATGCTCATTAGTTTTCAATTTAATCTTACCATTATTATTAATATTATTAGTCCATCTGTAACATGCCGACCATGTAATTGCTACTTGTTCTCTCTGGCGCTGTGATAATAAAGAGTCAAGCTAATCTGTAGCTATGATAATGTTGAAACAAAATCATTTAGTGATGCAGTGTGTTCATGTGTTCATGCATTAGGCTAAACAATGGAAGTTGATGTAGCATTAGCTTCTGGCCACACCAATAGCCATAGCCACCGCTATTTTCCACGGCGACCAGCTGCAACATGGCTCCAACTCTGGAGCTGATCGCTGACATTCTAGTCAATGCTTGTGATAACACCGCAGTACACACGTAGCATTACAAATGTTTAATTAATAAATTAAAGAAATAAAAAGCAAAATAACTAACATGTTAACACTGTTAACTTTAGCCTTTAGCTAGCTAACTTGTTGTCACCGCACCAGTCTTTTGTGTGAGTTAATCAGTTTCCCCAGAAAGATATTTGCAGATAATTCTTCACACTCACCGTACCACTTGGTGTCATTGCTTTCCAAAACCCACTATTTTAGTGCTCAGTAGCCAGGACAAGCCGACTTTCTTGGACTTGTTGCTCACAGTGCTCATAGACAGACCTGTTCAAATTGTCTGATTTAGTAATGACAACTTTTTCTTAAAAAACAAAAAACATTGACATGACATTGATGATTACTCAAATATTTCATTAAAAACTAAATTTGGTTTTACAGTGCAGGAGCTTTGCAGCGCATATCTCTCCACTGTGCAACACTACACTTGCTGAGTCTAAATTTGAAGGAAGTTGCTTCTGGCACGCTTATAAAAAAGTTACAACTATAGATCAATTTAATAGTTCATATAGCCATGGGCCCATGTGTGCTGCAGCTACAGCCAGTTGTAGATACAGGCAGGCTTTATTAAGTGGCTGTGGCTACAGCCATCATGGCTGGTGGATATAGCCAGTCACAGTCACTGGCGTGCCCACTGGCATGGTTGGCTGCAATTGGAGCTGAGGACAGCTGGATTAGTGCTGTATTCTATTGAGAGCATTAATTAAACTAAGTAAATATATAGTAATTACAAGCATAAATACCCAAAGCAACATTTCAAGGATGGTGAAATATTAATAATTATGTTATGAAAACATAACTGATATAATATACAAGGACTCAGATTTTAAAAGCTCATGTAAGGTTTGTCACAAAAGAAAAAAAAAACATTTTATAATTTCTAAATTGAGGCAATTTCTCTGTCTGAGCAACACAGAGATAGTAGTGCTAAGGTTTCTGATAGCAGGCAGGACTTGGAGTACTCTAATGTTTGGCATGCTAAACATCATCCACAATTAATTGTCAGTCAGTCAGCACTGGTACATTACATGTATTTCAAACAATTTTCACCTTGTGCTTGTTAGCTTTTGTAAATTTTGTGGGGCGGCTGTGGCTTGGAGGTTGAGCAGTTGTCTACCAGTCATAACGTTGGTGGTTCAATTCCCAGCTCCTCCAGTCATATGTCAGAGCATCCTTGGGCAAGACACTGAACCCCAAGTTGCCCCCAGTGGTTCAGGTCAGCTGCATAGCAGCTCTGCCGTGTGGGTGTGTGCTTGTGTGAGCGCATGGGTGGATGAGGAGCAGTGTAAAAGCGATTTGAGTACCAGTAAGGTAGGAAAGTGCTATATAAGTGCAGACCATTTTAAAAAAATTCTTTCACGTCTTTTATTGTTGTTTTTTTGTTTGTTTTTTTGAGAAAAATTCACAACCAAATTCTCAGTGATCTGCCTTTAGCCACTGGTATAAGCCTCTGCATCAGCTTTCCAAGGGTTGTGCAGGGTGTGAGATAGGAAAATATTGATATTTCAAGACTTATCACTCTTTCACTTAACATTTACTGTAACCAACAAGTTGGACTGAATGATTATCACTGCAAACATTTCCACACGTAAATGGTTGCCAGATAATCTTTTCTTTTCTTCAGGTGCACAGATGCAATGGAAATTAGTTAACTCTTCACTAACATTATAAATTAGGGAGCTAAAACTTGAAAAATATTGGCACAGTTCTTAAAACGTCATTTTGAAGGTTATGTGGCCTTAATCTTTTTTATTATGTGAACATTACTTTTCATCTTAGCTGTTTGTCACAGATTTGTGTATGCATATCTTACTCATATTAGACAGCCTTTGTCTGCATTTTGAGAGATCTGAACTCATTCACACAGTGATACACCAGTAAGTTATCATTCAAATCACACTGCTGCTTCTAACAAGGGAGATGCTGTTTCTTTCAGTCTAGGAAGCTTGTTTACCTCTGCCTGAAGAAAGTTGAGGGAAAAAGTGGGTCATGCTGGGGATAAGTGCTGCTGTATTTGTCAAACGAATCAAACCAACAAACTTGCTGGGACAATAAATGCCCATCATGTCCAGAGGTGCGAGTTTTCAGTGTGACCCGGTAATTGCCTTCCGGCCACAGTTGTTGTGAACAATGCACACATCTGCAGTGGTGGTGCCCATTCATAACTTATTCTTCTCTCACAGCAGGTTGGTGCGAAAGAAAAAAAAAAACTCCATCTCACCATTTCCTCCCTTGTTATTAAATCAAGAGGACCATTTATAAAATTGTGGTGCAGAAAATACAATTTCAAAAATGATATTTTTTACAGTTGCTATAACAGCACAACAACCACTTTACATGTGATGTACATTTTCATGTTTCATATTTTTTTAGATGTACCTTTGATGAACACATTAATCGTGTTCCAGGAGAAGTGACAGTCAATAACAGCCAACTGTGGCTGGCAAAACAAAGGTGAATGCCATTAAGCTTTCTTTGTGGGGCTGCCACAGGGTGTATATTTTAAGTCTGTGATGGTGCATGATAGTGAGGACTTATATCCCTCTCATCCCATTTTTCATACCTGCCACTCAACCTACTAACACTAGACTGGACCTAAAACTGTTCGGCACAGCTGAATGGAACAACACACTGTTTACTGAAGCAGTTTTAACAAGCGCAGATAGAAAGCATGTACCGCTGGGTTGTGAACTGTCAAACCCATTCTGTGTCGCTTCTAAGGATGAGACTGTGCAGAAAGTCACAGCAAAAACATGACCAAGTCCACTGTAATGTGACTAACTTTTTCTGTCCATTTTGCCTTCGAAAATTGTCTGCCTGGCACACAGAACAATGTCACACACGACACCACATCCAGATTACTGGTAAATTATGATGTGAGTGTTTTAATACTGTGATTAAAGAGTAATGATGGGCTTTCAGCAGACACAGAGGGACTCTGCTGGAAGACTTTATTCCCTGGGTTGTATTAGTCAGGCCCTCATTCAACAACTGCTGCTCATCAGAAGCTTAGTCCTTCATTATACTTTAGAGGCGAAACATCTCCGCGCCTGCAAGTTATTGTATGCAAGACAAATGCATCTCTTGGCAATGGATTTATTCAGAGCAAGAATGACAAGAAAGCTTTTTGATCAGTCTGAGTTGCAGAAGTATGAACTTTGTAACTAGAGTCATTTAAGCTCTTGTTTCAGGAGTAGGAAGTGAACCTTCTAATTACAATTCCTGCTTGACACAACAAGGTGTCATGATAAACTCACCTCACTTGGCAGAGGTGTATGACACCTGCAGTGAGCCACCAGAATAATTATAGATTTTACAATAGATAGTATAAGTAATTAATTTGCTGCTAATTTATTACCAACTAATTAATTAATTAGAAAAAATGTTCAAAATTAATACAAGTAGTAAAAGTAATCTTGGATAAAATGAATTAAACTGGACAATTGATGATTCACAATTCCTCTTCTATTTTCTGTGGATATCAGATCAACAATTTGTGCTTCATTCTATGAGTGAAGTCAGTAATCTAATGCAAAAGCACTCTCTGTCAACAGCAGTTTAACATACCTTGTGTGATGATAGAAGTAGCTACAGTATGACTTCCAAATGTTGCAAGAATCTAAAAAAGTCAGCAGTCGCCACAGATGTTACAGAATCATCTGTAACAATTACATAAAAAGGAATTATTACATTTGAGGATTTTTGTATATCCAACAAGTTCTCAGTGTACATAAGCTTTGCACTATAATACATCTGCACATGGACTGACTTATGCATAACTTTTTGGTCATGGTTAAACTGATAATTCAGCTCAATTCTCAATTCTTGCTCAATATGTAGATTTATAGACTTTTAGGAGGTATGAACTGAGGTTACACACCATGCAAGTTTGAAGGTTGATTCCTAGAAATATCAGAACATACTGTAAAGTGGTTTATAAATTATACTATTTATAGAAATGACATCAGGCTGTTAGGTAAGTACAAAACAAGGCAACTGAATATGGCGGAAAATAGAGATCAATCACGTAATTTATATTATCAGCGACTGGGTTTAAAATCACTGCTGTTCTGCTCTGAGATATGCTAAACTTTCACCTGTCATCCATAGTGAATGAGACTTCTGAGTGGGGATTTTGAGGTAATTTTTGTTTGTGTACAATAGTGTGTCTCGCTTGCCTGTTCTGCGATAATAAACGGTTCGCTGACTGCACCAATCCTTGTGACCTCACTGTATGACTGCGGGATGATGGCAGGCATTGTGTTGACAAGCAGAGATTGAAAACAGCTGGGCTGCAATCTGGAGAATGGGACTAAATTATGGAGCTAATTCTGTTGAAATTCATATCGCTACCACTGCCAATCATGTTTTCTCTCTCCCTGCCTATCTCAGTCTATTTCTTTGCACGTTTGTTGTTTGGTGAAACATTGCTGATGTGGAAACCATATGTACCAACAAATGTGCAATAAGAGCATCAGTAGCTCAGTAAGTGATAAAAATATGTTTTTATATTTCTACTGTACTCTATAAATCTAATATTATATAATAAAGTGTTTTCTGGGGGGATCTGTTGACTGAATGTGGTAGCATAGGATTTGTAGTAGCAATATTGTGTATGTCCAGGTGTCCAACAACAGTTTCCCATTATGTTCAGAATGAAAGCATCTGCTGTTGTTTGCCTTGGACTGGACAAGTTCTCATAATGTACTTTCCAAAACTAGCCAAATGAGAGTTTTGTGATCTGGGTATATTATCTGCAAGACAGCAACAAATTCCCTTTGACTGTCTCTTTAAAAGGAGGTCTGGGGTGCCCTCCCCACTGCCAGATTGTCAATCTCCAATTCCACAATTGAACTTGTATTAGAATTTGGAGCCAGAACATTTTTCGGACTAAACCTGCCTTTTTCCCTGTCTGAAATATAAGTCTGCTAAAAGCTGATACTTACCTGTTATTGGACCTAGATTGTAGATTGTGGATCTATTATAAAGTTTAACTCTGATGACCTTGCCTTGTCTCTCCTTTATTTATAACCTGCATTGCTATCGGATCATTCTCTGCTCTCCATTAATCTGTTGTTTGGATCCCCATTGTGTCTATGTATCACTCTCCTCCATTTTTGTCTGCTCATCTATCTCTGCTGTTAAGATCCTCACCCTGATCACCTGCCCATATTTACCTGCCGAATTCTCCTCTTTAATAAAAGTGATACTTCACTTCGTACCTGTTATCCAGCAGAGTGTTAATATTCATCTCTTGTGTAGTGACTTTGATCTACCCAGAAGTAAATCCAGACCCGACCCCATCTCCAGTTCCTGCTTCCTGTCTCCCTCGGCCTACGATCTTGCCTCTTACAATCATTTACTTTTCCATTTAATTATGGCTGCATTGGCTTTCTACATACAGAAATATTTACACATCATTCTGTTTAAATTTACTCTATAGTAATATTGATATTGCTTAAAATGGATATAAATACACTGCAAAGCTGACAGAGTTATGTGTATGTCTAGACAGTTTCTTAGATGATTATCACAGTGGGTGATCTGGTCCAAAGAGCAAGGTTGTGCCTTCACCAGCTGAGCTAACAATAGTTGAGCAGGGAGTAAGCAAAATAAATGCACACTGTGCTATTTATCTGTCAACCAATGTAAAGTTCAGTTTATATGTAAGAAATCTATTACAAAGGGTGAAATGATTACAAAACAGTCAACTGCTCACCTACAGTATAGTACAATATTTGCCTCAGCTTTGTCAAACCGAATGCAAATATATATCCACCGAGATACGCATAAGAATAAAAATGTATTTTACATGTCTATGCTTACCATACAATGCAAATGTGTCCACAAATGCAATAAAATGTATATGCTGCTACTAAGAGATATTGCTCTGTCACAGCTTGGCAAGGAATCTGGGGAAACAAAATGACTAAAAATATTTGATCCCTCCGTGATATTTTCTCTTTGTGTATATCTCATACTAAACAGTTCTTCAAATAAAAGATCTAACAAAATCTAACCTAAAACAAAGGCATCTGAGTAGATACAAAATAAATGTTTTAAAAGATAATTGTATTTTTTAAGCAAAAATATACCACGTAGGCCTGTGAAATCTGTCCCCATTAATTTCTACATGCAAATCACCAACCAACTGCATTGATAAATGTGGTAAGAATTACAAAGCTACTGTATGTCTGTGCCTCTTAGCTTAAAATAAAGACTTGAAACAATAGTAAAACTTCTCAGAACTTCAGAAACCTCAGAGAGCATGGTGACAAGTCATTCAGTGAGTCAAAAAAGATCCAATGAACTGCAACCCTCTTACCTCAATAAAGGTCAGTTATCGGGACTCCATTATTCAATAGACATTCAGTAGAAATTGCATTCATAGGACGATGGCGAAGACCAAACCACTGGAGCATAACATTATAGCTTATAGCTATCTTTTACTCACAAACACATTTACATTTACATTTAATCATTTGGCAGACGCTTTTATCCAAAGCGACTTACAAGTGAGGTACAAAACACTTTGGGAGAATGTTCTATGGACTGATTAATCAAAAGTCTGTTTGGAAGGATCCTGATACATCTGGCATAAACCAAATAATTCCACAAAATA
>OMLM01008169.1:10650-30687 GCA_900302695.1 Helostoma temminkii
CAGTCAAGCAGGGAGGTGGCAGTGTAATGTGGTAGGGATGCTTTCCTGCTACGAGCCCAGTGCAACTTACCGTAAGAGAGGGAAACATGAATTTGACTTTCTACCATAAAATCCTGAAGGAGAATGTCAGGTCAGATCAGGATGACATCTTAATTGTTTAGTTTTTGATTTGCTTTATAAAAATCTAGACTTGAACTTGCTGTTACATTGAGGAAGTGTTACTTTTTCCCCATTGGTCATTTGAATAAATTAATCAGGAGAGCTGGTTCTGCTCTGGGCTGTATTTTGTGTTTGCTCAGGTTGCCTTCATTTTATGTTGGATTAAAGTTACGGTTTGAAGATCTGAAATCAAACAACAAATCAGGAGGTGGTCTGATAGTTTTTCACATCACTATGGACCGTAATTGTGAAAGATAACATTTCAGTTCACTTTAGTGGGACAGCTAAAGCTTAAAATGAGCCAAGTTTTAAAGTGTGTTTTTACAACAAGGGCTGTAATGGTTTTTGCCCATTTCATACAGTATAGCTGCAAACCAGTTGAAAAGCTTTAGCTGCAGTGTGGAGTGTAAGAATAGTTATAGTGACAAGACCTATTCTCACATCACACATCATTATTGTTTTAAGGCAGAACTGAAAAATCTTGAGCCTCTCCTTTATATAACATCATGTTACTTCTTCCTTTGATTCTGTGAGAAGGATGTAATTATTCATAACTAGACTGCCTTGTCAGAAAAGCATGGCTGTTAAACCCTTTGAACAAAAAACTAATGCAGTTCTTAAGTTAAGAATAGTATCAAACTGGAGGTAGGCGTGGAAATAGGTGACATCAATCGGACAATGAAATGATAGCTGAGAGAGGCCCAGGACTGAATGTTACAAAATGCACTGTCAGTTACTTGAAGGAGTTTGACACAAGAAAGAAAAAGCATAAATAGAGACATCAAACAAAGTCCTCTTCACTGAGCCTCTGTTAGGTTTATAATATACTGTCCTATTGCAAAGTAAAAGTGTTTTCTTTCTTTCAAAATGTGAAAGATCTTATGTATCACGATAATACTCAAAGTACCAACATACGAAATAGTCACTGAAATCCTTGTAACCTCTTATTTTTGAACCACATTTAGCTGAAGGTATTTTTAGCTACAAATGTCCAATTCAGCATTTGGGTAAACAGACATTACAGTGTTTGCAGAGATAAAATAGTGAGAGAATTTCTATTTCTCCTTTCCCCTTATTAACAGACAAAAAGGCAGGTATTATAGTTCTTGTAGACTTCACAACCTGTCTAAAAACAATGTAAATTCTCTGCCGCACCTTTCTTCTCACTGCTCTGCAACCTATAATTTTTTTAAATGTTCTTTCCATTTAAGATTTTTTCGATTCTGGATCAGTGACCAAATGCTGCTATTAGTTACGCTCAAATTGGAGGGGGGCGTAACAGTGACCTGCATCCCAAACAGATATCACACTATTGCTGGAGAACACACTTGCACAGGCACACCAGGCGATGGACACTGTGTAAATGGTTTAATCTCTGAGCAGAAGCTGCTGCTGCTCTCTTCCCCACCATTTTGTGTTGACAATGTACACAAATTAGAAGCAGACAGGAGAAGGGTATGATTAATGGTTCTCAATAAGGACATGCCCCAGAGGAAAGAGGACTGGAGCAGCCATGTTTATAAGTCCCAGGGATTCTCTGAAGCAGGAAGGGGGTGGAAGAAAAGGAAGTCAATTTAGGAGCTGGAAAATGCTATTAGGGGAAGCTGTGTGGAGCAAATACATCCGAGACCTCTATTTTGTGTCAGTGCAATTTTAAAACTCCTCATATAGACGAGTCTTCTGCAGACCGCAGTGTGTTCACACAGTTAATAACATTTGTTCTTCTTTGTCAGCTGCAGCGTTAATTTGGTCAGCGACGCTTCAATTCCTTGAATATTCTCTGCTGTTATAAGTGAGAGCAGCCTACCTATCTATTACAGAGAATTCCCATATCCACTACTCGCCGACTTTCCTTTCAAAAGCCTTTTCTCACCTCCAACACTGGAAGTTTCTGTGGTCTGAACGGGGGGAAATTTGCAAATTGCTGGTTGGAAATATCCTATAACTTTTCGCATACAGTTCAATTTAACAGCTGTATTACATAAACGCGGCCATCTGCCACTGTTGATGTCATGCTGTGACTGACTCGACGCATTCAGATACTGTGAATTGATCCGGTCTGCAACGAGGGAACCCCCGCTCATGCGTTGTGGACCGTTCCTCTACATCCAAGCGAGGTGAAAGCAGCGCGCAGCGCCAGACGGACCAGTGTGGGTAGTGTGGGTACGCAGCGGGGCGCACGGCTGAGGACTCTGTACAGCGCAACTCCAACACAAATGGATATTTACGTGGCTTTGTTATACCTTTTGCTTTTTACCAAACCAGGTAAGTATAATGCGCACTGCACTGGATGATCTTCAACGATGGGTTTACTTATAAGTGACACGATCTTCTACGTTTTGTACGTTGCTCAATTCGCACGTTGCGCGCACGCTTGTTACATTTTTAGGTAGGTAGAGTCTTCGGACTGCAGCGTAGTGCTTTTAATCATCTACAGAGTAAATGGCTGGAAAATGACCAGGATTCAGTTAAGCTAAATGAGATGGCATCTTAACGTGTGCGCACAGTGCACCCACAACCCGTGGAGACAGGTGATGTGATGCATTTTAGTGGGCAGCATTAGCAAAATAAAAACTGCGTGACTTTTTCAAGAACCACCCATTTTATCAGTAGAACGCCGATAAGCAGCGATAATATCTGTTACTAAAATAGTATTTCAGTTTAAACGCCTCTACTTTTAATCCCCATCAACGGGAACACACCGTTTCACATCCTCTAACCTTTATTTCTCTCCACCAGCTTTGGCTTTCGGATCAGATCAAGACTACCAGATTGATATCATCAATGAACTTGACCTGGCAAATGCCACCTATGGAATTACCCAAGTGGCTGGGCTTCATAACAACAGCAAAGCCTTTCTTTTTCGAGGTAATTCACACACGCTGACAGTTTCTTCTTCATTAGTGGCGCTACTCAAGTTTAGAAATGTATGTGTCTTGGGTTTCACGGCTGTGCGTATAAACACGCAGGCTCTTTGTTTCGCTAGTTAGTGAGAGCAAAGCCACGCAGCGAAAGACCTTTTACTGTCACAGTTTCAGGAAGGATTCTGAGACGGGGCACTTTGGGGAGCTTCCTCTTAAAATGACTCCACATTTAATATGTCCCAGGTAGCAGATGTTCTGGGGTGTCAGTGGTTACGCTGTGCTGTCTAGGTGGGGTTTTCTACCACACAGCTACCGTTTCCAATGACATCCACTATTGTGTAATCCAACAAGTGGTTAATAATAGCAGGTGTAATACAGTGTCACGACCTTGAGGGCCACACAGCAAGTTGATTGGTTCCCTATCTCATAATTACAGGTAACTGTCAAAGCCATGATAAGATAACTGTAATAAAATACTGACATGTTAACCCTGTTGAGACTGAGAGGTGTGTTACCAGTGTCAGAAAATAACTTTGCTTCAGTCAGTTGCTTCTCTGCTCACTACAACTTGCTTCTACTCCGTGTAGTGCTGCCAGCTTTAAACAGAGGCCGAACTGTTAAACACTAAACTAGGGGAGTGAGTTACAGTAGAGAGAGAAAGATATGAGTGACAGCAGGGGAGAAAGAGTTTCCCTACAATTACAGTTTCCCTACAGACCTTTCTTTGCTTTAGGCACTGCCGTTTGTAATGTCTCTTATTAAAGACAGTATGTCTGGCATTACATTTATTTGAAGAGTTTAATTGTCTCATTGCAGCCCAGTGCTGCAGCCTGGTAAAACTGCATTGTTGGGGGAGACATTGAGTCTTTTGTTTCTTTGTTCACACTTTTCTGATGTGAAAATATTCAAATTCAAAGATATTGGCACAAACATAGCAACTTCAATCCAAAATAAGGAGCAATGGGTGGTGAGAATCATATGGGCAGAGTGGTATCATTTCATGTGTAAGTGTGTGTGCATGTGTGTGTGTATGTGTGTGTGTGTGTGGTTTATTTTCTAGAGTGCTTGGCTTGGTGTGCCACTGGCTCTGTATGAATGAAGGCAGAGCTACTTGGCTGTGCCATGGTGGAGCTGTCCAATTTTGGGGCTGGAGACCATACAGTCTTACTTTTGATATACACACACACATATACAGACTTCTTTAAAGCTGCTCTCCATATGGTTTCTAGGCTCCCAGGGTCAAGGTGCAGTAGCCAGATAGTGTGGGAAACGGGAGGCTACTCCAGTGGGGAAACTGGATCTGTGAGTGTTGGAGAGGATGCTTGTGTTGTGACCTATTTAACACTTTGCCCACCCTTGTGCTGCTTTCATGCCCTTGTAACCCAGATGGCTCCACAGAGCAAATGTATCCAAAGTTGCAGTGATTCCTAGATTCTTTTAAAAGTGAAGAAACTGTAACAGATTCCATCAACAAACAGTCCATGATTATCTGTCTAGTCAATGCTGTGCTGGTTCCATTGTGGCTGATTGGGTCAGTGATTATTCAAGATGATTTATGTATGCCGTATGCAATCATGTGCACTGAGCTCAATATCGTCTTTCATATTTGATTGCACAAATTGTGAAGGAACATTGTAATATTGGTTAGAGGTCTGGGGAAAAGGGCATCATAGTGTTCCACTTAGTATCGATAGCACTAAGAGAGAAAGAGAAGCCTCTGGCAGTGTCTTTGGCTGGACATTGTCGTTCCAGTCTCCCAGTTAGCCAGTGATCAACAAACAACAGATGGTTTGACTCAGAAAATAGAGTAGTGTCTTCTCTACATTTTCAGCAGTAAAATGCACAAGTGCACTTAATGAAAGACGAATGAAGGCACGAGTGAAGCCCTCACTAACATGTGTGATATGAACTTGTGATAACTAGAGAAATGCTAACAATCCCCTAATGGGTAGTGATAGCCAGGAAAAGAGCTCAGCTAGTTGCATGTTTATTATAGCTTGTACTTTTTAGTAACAGATTTGCTTGCATTGTGGGAACTTCTGTGATGTATTTAATAAAGTTATCCAGACGAGGGCTGGCCTAGTTTATCATCCCATATTGGAACCCAGATTGTCAACCTCATTACTCAGACCCCCTCTGCACCAGCACAGATTTTGATTTAAAATTCTTCTAATGGTGAGTATCAGTTTGTACTTTGGCATCCCCCTGTGGGTCCTTCAGTTTGGTCCAAATTGAAACATCTCAATTTCAAACAGATCCTGCCACTTCAATCGTACAGAGTTTTCCTCATTAGACTCCTAAATAGGTGCTCAGGTTTTGGAAATATAGTCTTTTATAAAATATGTATCCATATCTAATTGTAATCTATTGGCTGCATTACTATAGAATTTGGTGAGAATATTTTGACTTCTTAGAGAATGGATCTTTTAGCTGTGTTTATGTTTATCTCAGAGTAGTGATCCCAGAAGCCTGTGCACAGTAAATCACAATGAACTTGGTGTTGTCAGTTGTTTCTAGTGTCTTTAATGGAAAACACACTTTGTAATGAAATGCGCTGCTACATGAAATGCTACAAATACAGTGGTGTTGCCTTTCATAGTATATGAACACCAAATTATATTCACCATTTTCTACATCACATTTGTGTGTGACATTTTTTTATTTAATACCAACCTCTAGGTTGAAGTGACCAAACCAAATGAATAGCCAAGACTGACAAGCATGTCTGAGATAGCTTAAAATTGTCATTATACAGAGCACAACCAATATAGATTTAAGTACAGCATGACATTTCTTCCAAAAGACTAAATGACCATTAGGTTTGTTCCATGTATGGTAAAGCTCTTACAGCTAAGAAA
Organism: Helostoma temminkii; assembly: GCA_900302695.1. Lineage (NCBI taxonomy): Eukaryota > Metazoa > Chordata > Actinopteri > Anabantiformes > Helostomatidae > Helostoma > Helostoma temminkii. The sequence goes on from OMLM01008169.1 coordinate 16,532, forward strand.
ACAATTTCTTATGTGGGTCAAATAAGATAAGAAATTTTGCTTTGTAGTATAATTTACACTATAATGAGTATTACAATTTCTCAGAGCCACAAGCATGGATGCCGAAATTTAGTCATGTACTTAATGGTTTTGTACTGACACGGGTATGGAAGATGTGTATAAAAGATGTGAATGGTATTTTTTACGTTTTAGTGTGTCCTGACATGACATAAGCTGTATGAATTTGCTTTGGCTAATTTTCACATGAGCAAAGTCAGTTTATGAAAATTAGGTTTTAAATGTCCATCCCTCCATTATTCAAAGGTACACCCTGAACAAGTCGCCAGTCTAATCAGACATATAGAGATGGACAATAATTCACACTCCCGTTCACATGGGAAACTTAGTGTCACCAGTCATGTTTCTGGGTTGTGGGAGGAAACTTATTCAGTGTATTCTGTTCTTCAACAATGCTAACCACCACAGCACTGTTTTGTCTCATTTTGAAATATCATTCCTTAATTTGTTTTATTAATGTTATTTTGTTGTATTTCTTTTTAACATTACAATATTCTGATAATTTCAAATAATTTTGTTGTTAAATATTTTGTAATTACAGATACATTTATTATGTACACTGTTATGTTGAAAACAAAAGTTGTTAAACTTTGATAACTTGATGGAAATTGAGCTATCTGTAAATCTTTGTGGTCAGTATAGATCTTTTTAGTCTCTCTTTCTCAAAATCAGTAATTCTACATAGTTAAATGGTTAAATGCAGCTTTTATCCTGAGATCTATAATCACACCTCTGATCGGCCTTTTAGCTCAATTATCCTTAACATATAACAAATCGTCTGTCTAGTTTTAGGACTTAAATGGTCTTTAATTAAAGCTTAATCAACCTTTTTGTCGATTCCATTCAAAACACTTTTTCCAGCCTTATTTAAAGCAGAAATCCACACTCAAACACCTCACCACTGTTCAATAAAGTGCTGTAGCTGATTGAATTTCCAGTTTAATTATTTTTATTTTAAATGCATGTCTTGTCTTTTGTTGTGAATAACTTATATTATAATTATAATAAATTAAGCCTTGATGATCTCAACTATGTTTAAGAACCACATTGGGAGAAATCCACTGTAAAATAGGAAACATATTCAGCACATATTGTACAGTAAAAAGTACATGAATCCAATACAAGCAAGTCTTAACTTTAAATAAATAGGTGGATTTTTATTCTAGGAATTCTGAATATTTTATTGCCGCCACATTTGCTCAATTCACATGGAAAATTTGCAAAAATTCCCTAATATAGAAATTGCTGATGCAGTTAGTGATGGAGGGATAGTGTTTATTTAAACTGTATATTACAACACTCAAAGAAATAATTCAGGGTTAGACAAATGCATTTATTGGATTTCTGTTATTTCATAGTAACTATGTAACATTGCATCTTGTTTGTTTAATCTGTCCGACAACAGAAGTGTAAAAACAACAAGTTATTATTTTAGGGGCCATCAGATGCCTTGTGTACTGATACCCCAAGTATCAAAACAGGCCACCAAGTGGTTTCCTTAAGTCCCTGTTTTGTCTGAAGGTCAGAAAGTGGAATAGATACTGACAGAGATCGATGACAATGTAAAGGTAGCTAGCTGTGTCCCCACCAGTCAGCATGTTATAGCTGTTTTTTTATGAAATTATGTAATTTATGAATTTTCTCAAATGGGCACCAAGTGCCATATTAGCATTTTTTTGCTGTAGGTAAGGCAACCAGACACAATGAAAGATCATACCAACTGTAGTAAGCTAAGCTAAGCTAAGCTAACCATCTTCTGGCTGCTGCTTCATATTTATCCTATTAACAGATCTAATTGTAGTACCAAGCTTTTTTTCTGACTGTTGACAAGAAAGTAGTATACACTACACTCAATATTTTTCCCATCATGTAATGTGTGGGACAAATTAAATATTTTTTTTCCATTCCATCTCAAATGATGCTGCATTTTTATATGGGATGGATATATTTGTCAGAGCTAGTGATGGCACTGGTGGCGTTTGAGGTTTGATCAGAGTGCAACAAGGTCTTTTAGCATTTCTCCTTCACAGAATGACCCATTTGGGACGATTTAACTGTGGGACTGAATTGAAAATGTCCAAATCTAGATGAAGAGCAACTAAAAAAGGAACAGAGTTGGCGGATAGCCACTGCTCTCTGTGAATAAGTTAGCAACTCCTGCTTTACAAGAAAAGTCTGGCACTGATTGTAAGAAGAGAAATTTAGAAGTAACACAAAATTACCTAAATTAAAAACTGAAGATTTGAGCTTCTGTAGTATAGTGCAGAGGTCATCACTGAGGTCTACTATACAAAGTCTCTTCTCATTTCAGGGCCTGCAGCTGCTGCTTTTGTTTTGGTGCTATACAAAACTACTTTATTATTATGAGGAAAAAACATATTGGTAAAGCTGCAGTAGGTGTGTTATGAACAGCAAAATTGGCTATTCTGAAATCACTCAATTTCTGCAGTTGCTCACAATTGAAAAGAAAAATTGAATGTCTCTCAAACAAAGGCTATTGTGCACCCAGCACTTTAACAGCAGAAAATAGACAGTCAGCAGTTGTTTTCCTAACACTCTACTCTCCAAATCCCCGACCAGAACTATAGGATGTGTGCAAAATAATGTAAACACTGTAGATTTTAATGACAAATCAGCGTGAATGCCAGTGAGATACACCAGTTTTTGGTCACTTTAAAAGGGTTTAAAAAAAAATCATATTAAATGAGCTACAAGGTCCAAACTGCAAGAGCATCAATCGAGGAATTTTAAAAAATGTTTTCATATATCAAAGCTGCTGTATGAGGTAGTACTCACATTGAATGCTGGGCTGACTTTACAATGAAAAATATTTGTCATGCAATACATCAAGAGTAATGGATAATGGTGTTCTATATTTATCTGAACGATATAAAGGCCAAAAATTGTCCAGCTCAGTAGTTTGTGTGTTTCCAACTCTGTCTGTGATCTTGGCTCAAGGAGGAAGTAGGAAATCCATCTCAATCAAACAATGTACTGTACAGCCCAAATAAATATTTCAGTATTTAAATGTTGAACTATCAACCATAACCAAGTTTTGTTATGAGTTTTTGCACTGGTCATATAGGAAAAATCTAAATCAGACAGGAAGAAACACAGATATGAATTTCCACACTCAACTGTTAGTTTAGTTCTCTCTGTGCAAGATATAGATCTCTCGCCACTTTCACAAGAAGGCCAGAAACAAATGCATGTTTCACCATTTCTCTTGCAGTTGTCAAAAGGCAGTGTGGTAATGTTAGGATATTTCAACATGAAATAAAAATAGATAAAGCAGGTGGAGGTTAAGTGTGTACACCAAGGGCCTGGTTTTAAAGGTTTGCATGCACTGAATTGTGTAAACTTAATAACACCTGTAAATAACCATGCATGCTAATCTACTAAGGGTGAGCTCTAAGTACTGCGTCTCTGAAAAGATCAAAACAATACATGCTGTTGGTTTTGCACCTTTGCCTTCATTAATATACAAAGTGTGGCGTTTTTGCCCAAGAGCGCTCAAGCAGGTGTTTGTGCGGAGGCTGGGATTGTGTCTGAACCTAACGTGTTTTCGAAGGGCAGGTGCAATATGCTTACACATGGATGAATGGTGTTATTTGAGTATGATATAAATAAGAATTTAAAGAATGCATTGAAAGCATGTTTCACTGAATAAAGTGCTAATAAATTTGTTATTATTGAGTAAAAATACAAACATCTGTGTAATTTTTACATTTTAAAATTTTTAATTTTCCAATCATGCAGTTTTTCCTGAAAGATCGCCTGCAAATCGCATACAAATGTAATGTGCGATTTTCAAGCCTGTGCTTGCAATTTAGTATTCGCTATTTAGGATCTTAGTAAATCAGGCCCCAAAACTTTAAATCACAACCGCAGACACGGAAGGCAGAGCTTTGTTGATATAATTTTGACCAGAAAGAAAAGCAGAAGACGCATATTGATAAAAGTTTCTTGTAACAACAAATTTGTCAAGACTACAGAAGCGCTCATAATTATAATAATAATAGCCTGTAATTGCAGATAGGAAAAAGAGTAATTTAAAATTTAAGCCTGTATTGATTGAGGGCATGGCGATTTCTTATGATTATGTTCTCTGAGTGCATTAAATAGAAGGGATCTTAATTATCTGTAATAGAGTATGTTTTCCTCCCTGTCATTTTGCAGCCATCAGGGAGTGTGTCATTACAACTCAGATCTGATACCTCGGCAGATGTTCTGTGTGGATCAGCTCATTTTGCCTGGCTTTCAGATAATGTAGGGCTTTTTTAATCATAGTTTTAATCTGTTCTCCATGTAAATAATTCATCAACATGTTGGCAGAGGTACCAATACCACCAGATGCCCTCAGAATTCCCCAACAGGTGGAGAACAACGGGTCTGCAAAGGACCCTATAAAAGCAGGATTTCAAGGGAAGTGAGAATCTGGCTGATGTAGATGGACGGGCAGACTGCGAGTTTACAGGACTGAGGGTGTAATAGTGGCTGTGGTATCCACCTTGAAAACATTTCATCCTTGCTTCATGGCTAAACAGTAAATAGGCCCGTAAGCAGTGAGCGATACTGATCAGTGTTTTTTTCTACCATTATATTAGGAGTGCGCAGGCAATGTCAAACACACAAAGTCTGCATAAAAATTTAAACATAAACATAATCTGTCTCTAATCCTAACCAAAGTATTTTCATGCCTACACCTAACTTCATGTGGGACTCTTGTCTCAGTCTTGGGTCTGCAGATTTCCGGTCATCCACATTATACGCCCGCCATCTGCCCCAGCTGTGGTGTTTGGGGTAATTTGTGTGACGTTTCATTCATTCACAAAGTACATTGCCTGGTGATATAATGATTACAGTAGCTACAAAAACGCAATCAAGGCTGTAATTTAGTTGTATAGGAACAGAATTTATAGGAGACAATGTTGGGTGAGCACACTCTCACCAGAGGACAGAGACTGCCTGTCAGAAAATGTGTTGGCGTTAGCACCCCACAGCATTATTACCTGTTTTCATCAAATTACATCAAATTCAGATTTGGATAGTATCCTGTTCTATTGTAAATATTACTCAGGTATAGCAATCTTTATTTATTATATTCATATGTTTATCCTTTTGTTTTTAAGATATGTATAGTTCAGTACACTGTATGTCTGCACATATTGTGAAATGCCAACTATTCTTCTTGAATCTTAATAATGAGCTTCTGTGTTTACAGTAGGAATCAGAACACTAGACAGCTCCACTTCAGGATCACTAAAATAAACTGTAGTTTACTATAAGGCCAGGAGGACATTTTAAAAAAGTTGTTATGGCCATATAATTCCATGTCCTTAAATCATTTACGTTTTTGTTTTGAACAATATTTATCATTTGTTTTTACTGTCATAATAGAATGTAAAAATAATTTAGTTTTTAATTCTTGCGTTAATGCGAACGTGTTGTCGTTATGTGGACAGAAAACGTCATCCAGTTGCTATTACGTGTCTTATAAAGCGTAAGCAAAGTTGCAGTTTTGTTGTACAGGAACATAATTTTCGGCAGACAGGATTGGCTCACCTGTATGTGCGCGGACGTGTCTGTGTGTGTGTGTGCGCGATAAGATAAATAACATCAGGCTATTTAATTTGGTTAATCAAAGAACAAGGTATAGACCTGTTCTATAGGAAGGTAACTAACTTGACCTTCTAGGCAGGGCGGGGGGTGCCGTTGGCGGGGCGCAGCGCCACGCCTATATAATGGTAGAGGAAACGCTGCATAGAATTGAAGTAAATAGAATGGCCCATATAGAACGGCTCCCGGTATCCACTACCTGATCTAGCTCTTTAGGCAAGATAACTTCTGATGACTCTGTGATGGTTGAATGCATTGGAAAGTGTGAATATGAATTAATCTCTGCCCATAAAAGTCTAATTAGCTATTTACCTTGTATTTGCCCTCCAAGAACACTCCGTGCACCCCACCACAATTGGGGAAGTGTAAGCAGCTGTGCCTCACACATGTGCACTACAAAACATGATGACCACTATGGACAAAAGCAATAGTAAGAAAAAGAGCTCTTTGTTCTGTTTGACTGAATTAACAGAGTAATGTCATGGATGCTGAAATGAACATCACCTACATTCAAAGCATGAACCAACCCCTATTTAAGTTTTTTAGCATGTGCACAGTCAGTGCATTGGCACAGTCTGCAAAGTCTGTAGAGACCATTCCAGTCCTCATGTACTGGGAGGTAATGAAATTTACAGCATGGATACTGTTCCAGACTAAGTATGAATTGGACTTAACAAAATCCACAGACATTAAGACATTTAAATTAGATTCTGAGTTTTGCTGAATTTATATGAATTGATAGCTAGTTAAACTTGTCTCTTAAAGGATTTGTGGCACAGCACCAAAGACAAGTGTGTTCAACCAAAATGTTTGGCCATTATGTTTTGTTAGTACTGCAGATTTACCCTTGGGGTAAGCAAGGAGGGTAGAAGGTTAACATTAGAGGCCGATTAATCCACGTCTCACCACAGGTTTCCTTTCTTCTGAGCATATCAGCGTTGTACATGTTCCTCCTGTTTTAGAAAGTCAAAATATGCCAATCTTTGATGTGCTCCAGTGAAATGTTATCATGTTTGTGTCAGGCAATTGGGCAGGCAGAGGGTTTGGCTTCACTCGAACGGATCTGTCTGTTCTCTCACACTGGAGAGGAGACTAAGCTGCGTGACACAAAATGAGAAAAAGAAAATGGAAAATTAAAGCTGTAAATTTAGCTCACTGTTGTAGATGCTGCACTGAAATTAGTCAGTTTAAGATGGTAAAAGAAGTGATAACAGGTTTCAGAAATATTTCTAAGCAGAAATACATCAACCAAAGCTATCAGTCTATTTCAACTGCAGACACCATTCCTGGAGATTTAGAGTGAATGGACTAGAAACTGAGAGGTTTCAGTGAGGTCTCATTCTCTCCTGCATCCATGTTGTTGCTATTTATACCTCCCCCCTTCTGTCTGCAGAGTGGAGCTAGGCTGGATATGGCACAGATATTACAGAGAAAGCCCCATGCAGTCAGGCCCAAGAGACTGTGGGCAGTTCACAGACGGCAAGTACCTAAGCCAGGCCACGACAGCGCACAAGTCCCGCCGCTGAATCCAATGGAAGCTATCAAACCTTTCATCTTTTATGTATGAGCTTCCTGGCTGTCCTACTGCTGCAGGAGGCAAGACACTGGTCCTACCTCACAGGAACCTCTGTAGAATTATTCCATCTGAATTATTCATTGTACATGAAGGTGATATCTTTTAAAGGGACAGACATGTCTCTATTGCCCCCATGATGTCAAATTAAAGGCAGGGTAGAGGAACTATGGTAGGATACAAGTGCTTTCAGTTGGATGTAAAGAGCATGATCTCATCTGGCACACCCGACCACTAGGGATGGATTCTGATAGGAAGTTTTATTTTGGATCAGGTCCAAGTTGGTAAAATACCTCTTTTCTTTAAACACAACACAAATCCCCTATTAAATTGAAATCACATTATCTAGTTTTTAGTAGTGTCAGTGTCAAAATTGTCAGGTGTGTTTGGAATTTGTTTGGTATGGAACTGATCAAACTAATACACAGATGGAAAAGGTATTTGTAGAAAGTTTCAGATTTTTTAAGTGGATTCAGAATTCTGAGACCAGAATCAGAATTGTGCAAGTTTAGAGTGTAAAACTGTTATTCTGGCAGTGAAGCAGTGGTTGATTTATTTCCTTCTCTGAACACCTGCTGAGACTTATCCATAAGTTCCTATTTGTGGAGTTTGCTTCATCTTAGCCGTGTGCTCATCTTATGTCTCATCTTTTTTTAAGTTTTAAATTGTCTGCTGTTTCTTTCAAGGTGCATTGTGTTGCTTTTGGCCTTTGAACACCATTTCTTGTATTATAAGGTTTGCTATAAATAAAAGGTATTATTGATTTTTTATATTTTTTATATGTAATTGTAATTCAGACCATTTTTCTAGACAAGAAGAGTCACTGCACATATTGACAGTACACATACACAGGACATAGTTATAGCCTTGATAACACTGTACCATTGCAGCTCCCCACAGAGTTTCCTGCACAGAAGGAGGCTGGATTGCTGGCTCCTTTAATGATTCATTTAGTCTACTTTCTTCCTTTTTTCCTTTTTTGTTTATATTTTCCTGCACCCTACGATTTTTCTCTTCCAGACAATATAAGAAAAATATGTGTCTGGAAAATAGTTGCAGTTGTGCATTATCATACACTCAAAGCCCCCTGTAAAGTCTGGCTCATTATCACACACAGAGAAATGCCATCTACAATACGATATGCTCATCTTTAAATCCTAGGCTGCATGACTAGAAACTGGCACAGTAACCTCAGTGTGAAGCAATTAAACTCTGCCTATTTATCGCTGTCTCAAACTGTTCGTGGAAGGTGAAGGAACGAACCTTCAGCACCTTCCTATCTCTATCAGAAGCCTGATATAATTAGCCCTGCTTTGTCCTGCCTGGAGCCATTGTCTTTGTTTTGATTGTATCACAGTCACACTGTAATTGCATTGACTTTCTCTCCAGTGGCTTTATAACCTATCATAGATTGGAATTAGAATTTGTTCTATTACGACTAATTACAGCTAATGACATTTTGGTAACGCTTGGCCATGATGTAGGAGATGTATTCTAAAACCTTAATGCCACCATCACCACCACCAACAACAGCAAAACAAGAAGGAAGGATTTTTTGACATTTTTATTAGTATCCAGGTAGCCATCTGAGAGCCACTTCTTATTACAACAAAAAGATAAATCAACTTTTGGAAGGAAATTCATGTGCAGTACTGATACTGGAAATAGAATCTGATGGCAGCCCAGGCTACTTCAAATGTGGAGCTGATATGGGTAGAAAAAGAGGACACCTGTGGTAAAGACAGGGTTGGACATTTCACTGAAATATAAGTGGATGTTTTAGTAGTAGAGGTTATTGAAAAGGCCACCAGTGCGTAGAGCAAACACACCCAGCCGCACTCATTCTTCAAATTTGTGTTTGTTGTAGTATTGTTTGAGTTTGATAAATTGTGATGTGCATAGTTTGCCTGAATGTGGCTGTTTGTGTTGTGTAATAGGCAGGGTGTGCTTTCCATGCAGACACTCAACAGCATGGACATTTCCTGTGTGAACCAATTAATTTTTTTTCAATTTCACATTTTAATATCAGTAATGAAGTGACCTATTCAGCTGTGTGTGATTTTAGAGTTATTTTTGATGTCTTATATATATCATATTCTTATATTAAATAATATTATCCATGAAATTTATTCTGTCAGGTTGTTATTTATTTATTTATCCCGTTAGGTAAAAGGCTTTGCTATACACCATCTATAAGACATAGATAAGAGATAGATGAGACATTTGTCATGCCGTATGATATATTTATTGATTAATTGTAATTTGAGCATAATTCTTTTGCTATGCTGTATTTGAAAGAAAAAAATCACTCTCTGTGCTTTCTATGTGTGATGTTAATAAGCATAACTATTTTTGCAAAGCGGAACTAGCTGGGACGTACAGTATGTCACAATTTTGCTGTTCAAGAGGATGATGTTCTGATGCTCTGAATAATTCTGTAATGTAATTCTCACATATACGTTCTACTGGAAGAAAATGGTAGTTTAAATATATATGTGCTTAATGTGTTGCTACTTTGGATCTAAATCCAGGGCTACCTTTCTCACTCAGACTTTCACTGTCATCATGGCGATACATTGCTGGAAATGAATCATACCACCAAGACGCAGCTTTAAGGCAAAAACAGTGAGGATATTTAAACTTAAGCTGAAACCTGAAACTCACTAGAACAAACACTGAACATACTGTGTTACTGTTGCCATGTGAACACCTTGCCTGACCATCTGGCTGATTTTCATATTTAAAGTGCACATGAAACTTCACATCCCTTTAGGGGCTGAGAAAGTTTTATCACTGCTGTGTCTTATTAAGCTGTTTGATCTTGGAGGGAGATGCTTAGAGCTCACACTTCTCCACGCTTTCATTACAGTGAGATTGACAGGTATGGATTTGTGAGACATAAGTCAACACTTACAGGATGTCAGACTAATGCAGCATATGTACTTGTCCCCGTGTCAAGAATGTCCACAGTTATTCTTGGCTTCTTAGATGTGTGTTTGCATATGTATGTGTTTAGTGTTTGCAGGGTTTGACTTTCAGCGTGGGATTGCAGGAATTGTGCATAATTTTAATGATTCTAGCACTTTTAATGCAAGAAATTCCTGCACACATTTACAACAATTTTAAATAGTAACAAGAACACACTCGGTGCTCTGTCTGTCCCTCTCTCTGTTGCTGCAGTTTATCTTAGTAGTGAGGTCCAATCGAATTTAAGTGGTATCAGGATGGAAGCATGCAAACATAAATCGCTGGTTAAAACGTAAATGTACATCAACTGAAGTCGAACTTCTGATTATAAGAAAAAAACTCTGGAACCTAAAAAGATTACTGCAAACAACGGTGCAGGTGATGTCAGTGTTACTCCTCAGAAACGAGCCAGCAGTTCAAGACAAGTTTCAGGCTAACTGGCTAAGACTGTATCTGTGGCTCGAATTTAACAAACGTGAAATGTGCTGCTCTATTGTAAAATGTACCGTGCTGTGACTTTTAGCAGCTGATGTTCAAAACCGTCAACTTGAAGTCACCACTCAGATGGTGTTTCACATACAGCAGAAGTGAAAAGAAGGCCTGAGGCTGCAGAGAACACAATGGATATTTAAATTGCACAGTTGCACTGTGCTGCTTAATTTATAGCACAAAATAAACACAAAAATTGCCCAATTCAAAATTCAGGCATCTGGTTAAATTCATGAACGAGATGGAATGTCCTTCTTTTAAAAAGTTGAAAACAGACACATCAAGTTATGAAGCTATCATAATGAGAAAGGTCCGTCAGCTAAGACAGTAAAATAACAAAGCAGGGTGATAAAGAAGAAGTAAGGACACTTAGGGCCAATCCCATTTCTACCCCTTAGCCCTACCACTTTATTTTGCACGCTCACGTGAGGGTTAGGGTCCCAAATCCCTTTTGGATGGAGGGGTAGGGTTAAGGCAGAGCCCTTGAAACAAAGATTCTTCAGGACCACGGTTCAAACAAAGTGGTATGAGAATACACTGGATACATGGACAGTATGGCTTGGTGGGGAGGAACATGAATATTGGATAGACCAAGCATTTAAGTTAAGTTAGCTTAAATCATCAAACAATGCAGTGTGTGGAGACTCTGATGTCTCTGAGAAAGAGTGGGAGAAATGGCCTTTTGGAGGTGTAAAGGGATGTAACAGCGACATACGTGTTCATGGCCCCCTCTCCACAAAACCCTCTGCAACTCCACACAGAAAGACCCTGACCGACCCCGGGGATCGAACCCAGGACGTTCTTGCTGTGAGGTAACAGTGCTAACCACCTTTGCCCCTCCTGTATTCAATTTAATAAAAAAAACAAACAAACAAAAAAACAAACTATAAACTAAAATAAATGAAATATTAATGGGAAAGTGTAGTGAGGTCAGATTTGTCTATGAGATTTGTCTATGAGTTAGACACCTGCCATTCAGAAACTATTGAAGTACTTTTGACTACTTGACAAAATAAAGGTCACAGTGGATACAGGTCACAGTCATTTTGTCGTCAAATTAATAGTAGAAGTGTATATAGCGTTTATCGTCTTTGCTCCTCTTATATTAACCTTCATATCTGCAACTCTTCATACATTCTGACATATAAGAGACATCAGAATCTGTTATTGATGCCAGGACACTGGTATAAAATTCTGAGAATAAACTGCTCATATTGTAGGGCAGTTTCAGCTGCTACCGAGACCCAATGAAACATTTAGCTCATACTGTACACAATGTGTCTTCATCTAATCTTAACAAGGCTGGTAGAAATAGTGCAACAGGGCAGCAATGTTGATTCATACTTTATTCAGAGTTTTAGACTGTAGCTGAACTAAAATGATTTGAAGAAATTATTTCGACGAGACACTATTAGAACAAAGCTAAAAGCTAAAGCTAGAATAAAGCTTTATAAAGTGCTGGGTGTTTAGCAGTTTTATCTATCTTTCAAGGTGTGAAGTAATTATATTTGTGGAAGTTTGTGGAAATTTGTAGAAATTTGTTCTGTACTTAAAGTTATATTCAAATCTTTGATCTATGTCGTTCATAACAACTTAACTGGACTGTGTCTGTAGGTTACAGCTGAACAAAGTAGGAAGTATCTATAGACAAATAAGAAAGAGTTTAACTACCACGACACATCAGGACAACAATAAACCATGTTGACTGGTGCAGAGGACGGAACAAAACTGTGTCAGAGATTGAATGTGTCGCACCCCGTCCACTGTAAATGCGGGGTAACATTAGCCAGCAGCACTAGCTTTGGTTGCTCCAGAGAAACACCACCAGTTTAGGGCACTGTCTCTAGGTAGTAATTAATAGTTTAGTAAGTAAGAAAATGCAGTTTAGGACTTTCCACTCTGTCAAACACACTTTTTGGTCATACTGGTACAACATGAGTTTTACTGTTTTCCAGGAAGCAATCAGCTACTTCTCCTAGAAGCTTATGGACCTATTTCATTAGGTTTTCAAAATGTTTTCCATCCAATAGTCATCCGTTTTCATAGATGAAAAAGATCTTCATAAAACTTTCTCAAACTCCTCATCCATAATGTATTTCTCCTCTACATTTTGCTAACTGCCATAGAATTGCTAAATTACTGTATATGTAGATCAATCATTGGCTCAGTGAATTGGTTCCCAGCTCTTCCTGTCAAATGTTGAATTGTCCTTGAGCAAGACACTGAATCCCAATTTTCTCTTGGTAGGTCAGGCCAGCTGCATTGCAGCCCTGCCATTGGTGTGTATTTCTTTAAATAAAGTAGAAAAATCTAAAGAACGAAATTGATACCACCAAAAAATCTTTTCTACTTTCCTGAACGAAGCTTTGAAGGTAATATTACAATGTTCAAATTCTGCCCTCTCATTAGCAACACGTTCTTTACATTTGGAAATACAAGTTATCTCAAATGTAAAGATAATCATTTATTATGTACTGATCAAGTATTTGTTGTACTCTGTTCTTGATATGAGACTCCTAATATTTGTTTTGTGCTGAGTCTGATTTCTATTTGCCTAGGTCAGTTGTTCTCAAACCCAGGACCCAGGACCAACTGCCCTGCCTGTTTTCCAACTATCCCTGCCCTACACATGGCTGATTACCTGGATCAGGTGTGTTCAGTCATTTAGCTGTGTGCAGGGCAGGGACAGTTGGGAAACAGACTTGACAGTGGGTATTAATTGCATGATTTAGCACACTGTGTTCATCTACAAACACTAGCCTTAAAATGCAACACCCTGATTACCAGTTAGTCTGTGCAAACTCAGTCGGAAGAACACTTCAATCATGTGTCAGCGTAGATGCATGTATAAATGGAGGATGCATGTGCTGATATCCGTGCAGATGAGGATGGATGGATCTGCCATGCCAGAAATTGTTTCCCCGCTGCTCGGCCAGGGACAACATCACAGCTGATCTACAAAGGATCAGAGGCAGGATGCAAAATGACCTGTTCATCTGTTTCATTGGATTTTGTTATTGCTTTTTTTAGTTCAGCAGAACACTTTGTTTTGCAGCAACAGATTTTGTTACCTTTTTGTGTCAGTGCACTGTTTCTTCCATTTCCCATTGTACTTACACAGATGAAATGACTTTTCAACATACTACATAAAATAGGTACCATTTATATTGTAAAGTATTTAGACTGTAAATACTATTTAGGTACAAAAAAAAATTCTACACTACGTCAATACAGTGAGAGAAAGAAAACGTACTTGCGCATTTGCATCCCACTTATGCATTTGAATATGTAACATGACTCAATGAAGCCAAAACATACATGAACGCACACATTTTGTGTGTTTTAGCTAGTTTGATAAGCAGTTTTGCATTCATTTGTCATTTTCCTGAAAGAGAAATGCTGAACAAACCAGAATGTTTTGCAGGTCAAGCCTATTGATCAAACAGTGTTA
>OMLM01008169.1:30707-45634 GCA_900302695.1 Helostoma temminkii
GTTAGATATACGATTTTGTAATCATTTTTGTAAAATGGATAAGCATCTGTCTATTTAAGATTTTTTTGTTTACTAAGGCTTTCATCATTTCCTAAAAGGAATTTGTTTTTATCCTAAACCCAGTTGATTAATTTTTATGCATTTAACATGCTCTTTTTGAGGTACTGATTGAATTCATTTCTTTATTTATTTATTGCTTTAATTCTAGGACACTGGATATTTAAAATGATTACAGCCCATAGGTGTGATTATCTTCTATAAACTATAGTCCTGTGTAAAAAAATTTAAATGTTGTAAGTAGTATATTAACTAAGGACAATCTTTGCTTGTTACTGGGATATAAAGCGAGGTCTGATAATTCATTGGTCGGTCAGAAAAAGCATAATGTCATTAATCATAACAGCATAAATACTGACCCTGACAGTGTTTAAAGCTTCAGCACTCAGAAGGAGCAAACCCGGAACTCTTCAGTGAAAGCTCAAGGGATATTTTAAAAAATGAGCTGCATCATAAAACAAGCTGTCATTTTGTTTTAGTCAGGGTTAGAGGAGGAAAAGGCATAGCAGAACACAGAGATGCTGCCGCTCTTATTGACCGTAAGCCTTTCATGTCTTACAGTTTTGTTTCTGAAGGAAGACAGAGCTAAGACGTCAGAGGGGCTTTGATAGGAACAGTGGAGGCTTTTTCAGTTCTGTTGCAAAATTAATTTAGCATGTTGTTTGCTTCTGGCAACCTCCACTAATAATTGTCTAAACATGAGCATGTGGTGCATAGGACTTCATGTGATCCTTGTGACATTTGTTTTATTCTATAGCATGTGAATGCAGAGAAGCAAAAATAGATAATTTTATGTTGAAGCAAAAGAAAAAAGACAACCATTTCTTATTACCATGGCATCATATTCTGTCAGAAATCACATAGACCCACTGTGCATTATTAAAGAGACTTTCATTATTTTTCTGTGCAGGAATACTGGTGATATCAGTAAAAGAAAAACTTGATAGTTGAGTTTATAACAGGGAAAAATACTAGATATTAGATTATGGGTCCTCCCAATTAATATGATATTTGTGCTTAAAATCAGCATCCGACCTCCTCTGTCAAAAATGGGAATGTCAAAGTGTCTAATATTACCTATACATTAACACTGGAGTCCACAGGAGTCCATAGGACTCACATACAATGCCAAAGCGTACCTTTATCAGCATCATATGTCAAAGGGCTTGACACAGCAGCAGAATATGGTAACACTTTACAAGAACAGGGCTTGGTTATTTCTTTGGAATTCACATGTTATGATTTGAACCAGGGAGTCCTTTGCACTCTAGTTTGTTCCTACCCAAAAAGGCATCATAGGCAATAATCATGACGGCTTGCTTTTCATGTCATTAGCCCTTTTTTACACAGAAACACAGCCGGAGAGGTGAGAAGGCAGTCACCTCTCTCCCCAATTCTCCACATTTGTTTAATGTCTGTTTGCCCTAACATACTGTTCAAACACAATGTATGACTGTACATGAGTTTAAATCTTGCCTTAAATGCTATTTCTCCTCTGTATGCGGGACAGTCTCACAGGAGAAACAACCACAGTAACTGGTCTGGCAATAAAACGTCAGCAAAATTTCACACACCTTCCCCTCAGCACTTGATGCCGCCTTGGCTCGTTCACAGAAGTGGTGGGGTGAAGTGCCCTCGACTCCGACACCTCTCGAGGCGGCTTAAAGGAGGGTCCACCACCCTGGCTTGGTACATTTAATACAGCACAGTTAGGTGCTGTATTAGCACAAGTGGATTGATGTGGTGAAGGGGCAGTGTAAAAGGGGCTTGATAAATTTCATATAGTGTTAAGGGGCTAAACTAGTGGTTTCACACAATCCAGTATGTGTACTTGCATTTTACTGACAGCTACAGTATTTAATAGTTAGTAGAATTTCGCAATCATTTAAGCAAGTAGCATTACTTTGGTACATCTGTGCAAACAAGTAAGTGCAATTCATTCCTGACCTAACAGCTGACAGATTGGATGAAGGTGAAGTCACTGCAACCTTGACCTTTGGCCTTTGGCCACCAAAATGTAATCAGTTCATCACTGAGAGTGAAATTTGAAGGAATTTCCCCTAAGCATTCCATAGTTGTCGATAAGAATCGGGTTGCCATACAGATGGACGGACAAACAGACTACCTGAAAAGCACAGAGGCATAAAAACGTTACTTTACATTTTTTTAAATAAGCAGCAGGGTAAAATTTAGAGCTAAGAACTGGTGAAATGGCATCTATACTTCCTCACCAGTATAGCTCAAATGAAAAGAAAACAACTTCTCATTTTGGTGGCACTGGCCAATTAAACTGAGACAAAAACTAAGTTTTGAAACATAACTGTTTTGGGAGACTTTGGAAGAAAGAATAGTTAAGTAAGTAAGTTGTGAACAACAAACAAATTGTTCTGTTAATTCTACTAATTGTTTTGTAAAATGCTTTTAGACAATTAAGCCAAAGTCAATGAGAACTGTAATCAACGACACCTTTCACCATTAGAGCAGAGCAGAAGTTTTATGACCAAATGGAATATTAAACTCAGCTGATTGGAGTCTAATGAGATAACTTTACTGCAAGAAGGATATGTAGTACTTGCTGGCCTCATACCAGCAGTTTAATAATGCTAAGACTTTAACTTTACAGTGCCAAATGACTGAGGGCTGCTAATGTATCACAGTGACAGTACCCCCAGAGAACGGAAACTGCACGTAACCCTGCCTCACACACAAAAGGAGAAGAAAGCCACAGAGATTTTTTAAGCTCATGTTATGCTCAGCTCGCATCTCTTCGCCTGAGAGAGGATTGCGTTTGTCATTATGACAAGGGAAACATCTGGAGTGCCATTTATTTTAATAATTCATTGTTTCTGACTTCATAATCAACCTCAACAAAGTCAGAGACACTAAACTTCTTCTCCAAATGCAGTCCTGTGTGAATAATGTGTCACAGACATGTGTTGAGAGTACACACAGTGATAGCGCTTCACACACAGTAGCTAGTTTGCATTTCTAACCATCTGTATTTGATGAGTTGCTTCCTTTGTGCTTTTCCACTGTGTGAACTTATGTTCCATTTGCTGGGATGACAGGGGTGGGGTGATGGTTGGGTTGTATTTGTCTTACCATGTTGTTCATTTTTTAGAGAAGCATTAGAGTGTTATTTTATCAGCAGGGCTGTAATGTTTTCATATTCACAGCTGCTGGTAGAGCAGCATGATATAGAGAAAATATGTGTGATATATTTCCTTTGTACTTTAATGGCAACATAACATAAGAAGGTAGAAAAATAATAAATAAATAAATAAATAAATAAATAGGGCTTAGTGTTTATTTTTCCTATGCTGAATGGATGTGCTTGCAGCAAATTTGTTGTAGATCTATCTTTTAGTATGGTAAATGATTTACCAATGTGAAAGCAGTGGCAAATCTTATATTTTTTACAAGGGATGTCTGTGAAGGTCTCAGTCATTCAGGTCATAGTTACTCTGTTGAGTAGCAACTGGACTTGATTTTAGTTCTGAAGACATTTTGCCTTCCAACCAGAAGGCTTCATCTGTTCTGCCTGATGCTACTGTTGCTACTGAACAGGAACTTCGGGGTTTACAAGGGGTGGCAAAGGGTTTGGAATGAAATGACCACCTGGGGCTTGTGCATGTATCAGTAAATTTTTATAGAAAAACAAAGAAACAATACTATATCACCAGTATCATAAATGATTAGATAATAAAAACATCCTTGTCTCCATCTGCCTCTTGATCACTTCCTACTTCATACCTCACATTCATTTCTTCTTCTCTCATTTCATCATCTCTTTACCAAATGTCTTTGTCCTTCCCTTTCTTTCCTGGTCTCTGCTTACTCTTGCATCCTTTTCACAATCTCAAGTGGCATATCTTCCTTCTGTCTAGTGATCAGCATTTTCTCACGAAAAAGTTGGAAATGTAGTACTCATCTGGCATAAAAATTGATTGATTCAGTAGCGCCTGAGCTAATTTAGAATCAGGCTTTTTTTTGGCCCTACCGCATGTTGCTTGATGTGCAGTGTGAGTAGAGTCTCGATTTCTGTTTAATCATGTGAGCGGCTAACGATCCCGCTCACGAATGATCGGATGCATTTCTGGCATGTCAGAAATTTTGGTTGGTTGTTTTGTAGTGTGAGGAGTTCTATGGTGAGATTTCCACATGGCTGCTGTCAAAGTGAGCTTGTTTTAACATAATTGGAGTGGCAATATAGATTACATGTTATGGCTAAAACTGTAGTATACAACGATTAGCTACAACATTAAACTTAGTATTTGTTGTGGCTGATCAGTGTAGAGACTGCAGTGATATACAATCGTGTGCGAAAGGGTCTCTCTCTCTCTCTTTTTGTAAATAATGAGGTTTTGTTATATTAGTGTCTATTGAAAATGTCACAGCATAAACCTGACTGTGAACTCGTGACACAAAATCCATCTCTTGTAAACAAGTTGAGTGCACGATACCTTCTAATTTCTCTTTGTTGGAGGTCATGTAACCCATGTTCGGGCTACAATCAGACCAAGTCTGTTAGCATGCTAATTAGCATGTTAGGCTATTATGTTATCTTGGTGGCAGATCTGGTCAGATGACTTCAGGTGACCACCTGGGCCAGGTAATGATCTTATGCAATAAAACAGCCGACGGTAGTGCCCCCTAATAGTCACATTTGAACGGTGGCCACCAAAATCTAAGCCAAAGTGGACAGTTGTGTTATCAGTTCACAGAGATTGAGAGGAAGTAAGGTTACTACAACATTGACCTTTGACCTTTGGCCACCAAAATGTAATCAGTTCATTAATGAGAGTTGTGCCAAATTTAAAGGAATTTCCTCCAAGTGTTCCTTAGATGTTAATAAGAATTGAGTTGCCATGAGGATGGATGGATGAACAGACCTCCTGAAAACATCCAGGCCTGGCCATCACCGGCACAGAGGCATAAAAATGTTGCTTTACATTTTTTTAATTAAGCAGCAGAGTAAAATTTAGAGCTATGAACTGCTGCTTCACAGTAAAAGCCTTCTAGCAGCACTTCCTTGCATCATGTCTTTTTTTTACGCATTTCTTTATTATGATGCAACTACAGACTTGAAACATTGCAAGGGATGGGATTTGTGGGAATTTCAGCATAGATAAAGCAGAGAAAATGGTTATGAGTTATGAATCTTCTCATATAACAGCAATGCCTAAGCAATGTGTCAGAAATGTACACATGTACGTGTTACTTGTCACACAACCATTGCAGGTGTTAGCTTGTGTGACTTTTGACTGTGTTATCTCTCTTTCTCCTCCCTCTACTGTATGTCCCGTCTTGATCGTATCTTGCAGTTCTGCTCTGTATGCTGCTCATGCTTCACCGCTTGTTTGCTCCATTGCTATTGTTTTTATCTCACCCCTCTCTCTCTTAAAGGATAAAGATATGCAACAAGGCTCACGCAGAGGTAAACAGTGTGTCTGAGGCTGCCATCTTTTAGCCGTAAGACAGCGATTAAAGATCTTGCCATTAACATGACTGCGTGATGATGAGGTTATTTGCAGATTTGTTGCTAATGACATGGTAGTTGAGAGCTCTCATGGGAGGATTTATTACACATATAAGGGGGACAGAACTAAGCCACCCCAGCCTTATGTTGACATCATATTTTTCAAGTATGCAGAGCATGGCTAATTGAGATAAATAGCCGTGTAAGCAGTGATGATGACAGGATGGAGTCTGGTTGGTTAGCCTGCTGGGTGGTGCCATCCCACTCTTGTATTACAGTGATCGGCAGTTCATCAAGTGGACCAGTACATGGAGAGTGAGGTGGTAATTAAGCTTGGCTGAGTGGTGATGGAGGGAGCTTTCTGTTGAAGTTCCCCTAGATCTCTACAGGGGCCCTGGCTGTACAGTTGCATGGTCCCTCAGAGTGAGCCAGCCTCCCAGCAGTGGGCCTACTGGAGGCCTGACAGCTACTGATACGACACCTCAAAGCACTCAGCACTCCACTAAATTAGCTCACATCTAAATTCCACCTATTTCCCCTGTGTGGGTTTGTGTTCTTTGCATATTCTTTGTGTGTGTGGATTCCTGCTGTATGTGTTCAGTGTGAGCGGTTTGAAGCACCCAGTGCCAGCTGTGGTGTTAAAACCTGCCCACAGCAGAGAAGGATTGTGTAGAGCTGTGGGGGGTGGAGCAGATTATGGATAGGATCTCAGCCTGGAGAGTTGTTAACAAAACACACACGCACACACACACAGACACACACACACACAATGTGAAAGGAGATTAGTGCCCACGAGGACTGTGGTTGAGCAGCATAGATTTAAATTTCTTGAGCTTAAAAATGATAATAGAAAAGCAAGAGGACAACATTCAGTGAGTGAGTGGCACAAACTTACAAGTGGAAATACTCAGTTGGGTTTAGACCTCACAGTCCTCAGCAACACTTACAGATATACACAACCACAAAAAGCCATTTCTTGTAAAAAAAAAACAAACGAGCACACAATACCTTTAATTTCTCTTTGTTGGAGGAATACATTGGCAGCTCTTTGCTCATGTGAGCCATTAAACCCTAGTGAGCTGACTTTACATGGCCACTTTGCCAGTATTGTTATATCCCTAGTACTCACACAAAATCTGGCCAATATAGTAGTCGGTACCAGTGCCACTGTAGTTCTACAATTCTCTATACCAATTTCCATACCACAACAATTAATACTAATAATGATTTCAACATGTACCAATTTGATCTATTTTTAGCTCTATTTATTTGATGTCAGACGATACATGGCAGGTTGTTTGCTCAGCTCTTCAGAATGAGAAAAATTACACACCGTAACAGTTTATTAGGTGCTTTTGGCTCGTAGAAAACAAGTACTGTCACATTTGTCACATATTAACTCGGTCTCAAAGTGTTAGACTCAGTATGAAAAGCTTTGTCTAACAAACTAATGAATATGCCTTTTGTAGTCTATTTGATAGGTCAAATATTTGCATAAAACATTTTTGCATAAGAAGCAGTAACCACATAATTGACATATACTAGAACTCTGTTCTGTGGCATTTGTAAATAAACATCTAAGGTCTTTCCTTCTTTGTTTAGCCTATCACCTTAGGGGAAACTAATTGTTGAGGTTATGTCTTTACAAACAACTCTTTATTGAGTCACATAATACTTCAGTACTGCTTTCTGAGTATAGAATGGGTTGCCAGATATAGCTTCTCAGATTTTGGTCTCTGTGAAGTAGCATTCCTAAAAACCTCTGTAAGACTTTGTGATCCTACACAGAAACTGGCTCTTCTCTACTAAGAAACACTTTCAACATGTCATTCCCTCCTAAAAACACCAGGGCTGTGCCTAACAAACATTTTTTGTCGATTAATCTATTATGTTATTCAATCATTTATTCTTATTATTTTTTTAACTGCAACCATTTCCTTGTGCTTCCATTTTCAACTTCACAATAAATCTCTTTTATTCATGGTTGGTAAAAAAGCAAATGCACACATTTCTTAAAATGTGAAATTCCCAAATCCCTTGAATACAATAATACTAATTTTGACATTGATTTTTTTTCAGGGTTATTTTAATTTAATTTGTGTTTAATTCAGTAACTCAGTATAAGCATGATAAATTCTATTTCATTCAGTTCAAAGAGCATTCCTTATGCCACTAATCTCATTTCATTCCATATACTCACTCACAGAGAGAGAGAGAGAGAGAGAGAGAGAGAGTTTAACTCCTGTGCACTTATTTGGTGTGTATCACAAATACAGCATACAAATGTGGGCACTCCCAAAGGAAATCAAGAGGGAAGTTCATTATTCTAACCATATATTAGATGTATTAGATTAGAATATTATATAACCGATATCTAATATTCCTCTGGTTGCATTTTGCATCAGGGATCTGCATTATTTTTCCTTAAGTGACAGCCGAACACACTCCCACAGATAAATGAGTTTTATTTTTCAATTTCATACTTATTTCCCGTAATCTAACTGCACTCAGTCAGATGGCCAGTGATAAAGAGCAGTCAGTGCTGTCAAAGGCCACATAAGGTGAGCTGTTAGGATGATTTTGTGGCCAGATATGTATCACATCACACCAATAAAAAAACAAACCAGATTTTTTAATGTTTACAGTCAGATTATCTGCTTGCAAAGGGAAGGAAAAGTTGAACAGGATCATCAATATTTTATCAATGCAGAGTTATGAATCTTTCAGCAACCAAGAGGTTCTTCAAATGCAAGCCAAGTCAACTTAGGAGAGGCTCCCTGTGAGCTGGACTGTGTTTGTAGGCTGCCTGACATACTGTACACTCAGTCTCCTTCACATGAATCAGACTCTTCTTCCTTTGTTAGCTGCCATAGTGCTGTGTGTCTACACTGCTGCTTTCTAAACCTTATTTTACATTCCTTACGGTTTTGCCATTTTGTAGCTGCACCTACTGTACCTTGTTTAGATATTTGCCGGTTACTTCTTTCAGAAGAAGCTGTCATCACTACTCTTGTATTTCTTAGTTTGTTGCTCTTTGCATTTTGCTTTTAGTGCAAAGCTGTACTATGAATTTTCAAAATATCTGCTTCAGGTACTCTGAAGTGCCATCAGGTTGTTATTAACATACACTGTTACTTTTAAATATTACCATGAATCCTTGAGAGTTTTGTTTTCATTTTCCATTTTCCCAGCCCCTTTTCTGCAGTCCAGTCTCTTTGCTTTTTACTCTCCACTGCAGACCCGCCTTGAGCAGCTGAAAGCAGGCTAGCTCCTAAGGGACACTCTGCTGTGTACTGGATGGATGACTGGCTGGCTAGCTTGTGCTTGCTTGTGTGGCTGTACAGATGACTGGGGGGGCTGCAAATGTGGAAATAGAGATGACTGACTTCCTGCAGGATCAGAAAGAAACAGAAACAACCATGAGTGTTTATAACTTGCTAGGGAAATTAAAAAGAACCGTGTTACTACTGAAGTTAGTGGGAGACCTCTGTTCAAGTTTTGGTATTTTGTTCTGCATCTGAAACAATTTGTTATTTTAGAGAAACAAGTGAAAAGATATATGGCACACAAAGACCATATATCACAGGGCCCTCTTGTGATATATGTTTTCATTAATGTAGAATGGCATTTACCTTATGCTAGCTGAGCTGTAAGAATTCCAAAGGAAGCAATTGTGGAGGAGACAACAACTGACAACTGATTTCTGAAGCAGTAGAGACATAATATAAAATGTGAAGCATATGGGAAAAAAGTCTTTATTTTAAACAATGGTAAATAATTAAAAAAATATTTTTTTGTATTTTTTTACCAATACACAAATGCAAACACATCCCATATGAATTGTTTTATAGATTCATAGTACAATATGAGTTTTGTTTGGGGCTTTCTATCGGAATTCACTGCCTATTAATTATTATTAGGTTTAGGTTTTATTAGGTTTATTACGTGTGATATTATCAAATTGATGAAAATGACACATGGCACTTAGTTACACTTTAAGCAAATTAATCTGGCTTGCTCAACAGCAACTCACATCTTACTGTTACTTAACTCATAAGCAAAACTAGCCCCACGCCAATTTAATCCATTTTTTAATTTATTTTAATTTTTTCACTTTTTCTGTTGCAGTTAGTAATTCTTTAAATCACTATTTGAACATATCTCTATTTTATTTTGTTTACAGTTTATATCTTTACTTAATTGTTCCTATTTTTTCCCATGTACACTGTAATTTTTTGGGGTTACATTAATACAGTTTTTTTATTATTCAGTCAGCATGTAGTTGGTCTTTTTCTAAAAAAACACGAGATTGGAAATTATATGAAATATTATTACAATTAGAAAAGAAAGCTTACCTCTTGGGGACGTGGGTGGTTTAATGGATGGAGGGTTGATGGAAAATCCTGGTTGTCAGCAGTATCTTTCCTGAGGAAATTACAGAGCTGTTATGGTCAGTGATAAGCAGCATTTATCTTGTGTGTCACCTGCCAGCTCATTTGACTTCACTCCTTGTGGCATGAGCTAATTGGCAGCAACTGATGCCAGGAAACTTTGACTTGCTGTTCTTCTCTTTTTGTACTTTTTAAATGTTGTTTCTCACTGCAACATGCAGCCCAGCAGCCTCTTGTAAACATGTGACTACTTTTTAATAGAGGCCGCCACATTGGCTTTATAGTGCCACAAGACTATAAAAGATCTTTTTGTACATCTCTTTACATGCATATACAATTTCAGATTGAACTCTGTATTTATTATGAGCATTTACTAATTCAGTGGTTATTGATACTTGAGTTAAAGCTAATTGAATTGATTTTATTGAACATGATAGAGGTGAAAGACAAAGAAAGATGGTTCCAAAATGGGGCACACCCCCGGATTTTTATTCCTCCTCCTCAACACAGGACAGTTCACAATGACATGACCTCTCTTTGTACAATAAAAGCACATCACATTGTCGACCACACGCCAGTTTCCACAAAAATAGCAGTACTAGGAGTAACACACCTTTCAGTGTTATTCCCCCTGTCAATATAATTTAAATGCTCAAATCCTTTATGATGAAAGATTCAGATATTTATCCGCCAAAGCAGCAGCTTTAGCAACATCTGAAACCTTATTCTCGTTCAGATATGTTGACACACTGTCTGGAAGATAGTTTTTAAACTCATTTAACAATATGTCTTAGTTGCACAAAATCCTTTATCCCCTGGGAAGACCAACGATCAAACAGTATTTCTTTTTCACGAACAAACTTAACACATGTCTGTTGCCCTCGCTTTTTCAATTAGCCGATATGCTTCGGGAACCAATTCATATGCCCAAGCACAACAGGTTATACTTTTTCAAAATGAAGTGAATCATTCGTTGACAAGGTGTAAACTTCCTGCGCTTTACCAACCAGGACGGACTGCAACAGCAAAGTCCACACCTCCTTGGGGCATTTCAGCTTTGTAGCCACACGCTCAAACAAAATGAAGTATTTATCAAAGGGGGAACCAAACAAATATTTTTACCGACATTAAAATCAGCCGAAGCCAAACGTTGTAGTTCCAACTAGTTCTTTAAACCTCACTGTTTCTTCAGTCCTTTGCACTGATCGTTCAGGGGTTTTCGGTGTACTTTGTAAAGGAGGCAAGATCACAATCACTTTGACCTTTTACCAGAAAAACTCTTTCTTCCACATGCTCACAAGAATGGGATAGACGTATAGAGCAACAACCCTCCTTAAAGTAAGCAATATCACAAGTTCATTTTCTAATAAATAAATATCTTTTGGGGAAAAGTAACAGTATAAAACATGTGAGGTAGCAAAAAGATCTTTTACCGCTTATTACTACAACTGAATAATTACACAATAACAACACCATGAGGTTAGCTTTACTGACGAAGGTGTATTTGCATTTTCATGAATTGAGCCAGTATTGTCAGAGATATAGGTAGATACTAGTGCTGTGGATGTGAGATGAGTCATGAATCAAGTTAAACTAAGAGAACTTAGGCCTGGTTGTGAGAAAATTCCGATTGCATTCATGCTTTGTTGGAGTTTTTAAGCTGGAATTTCTTTGTCTTGTTAAGTTAAAATGTAAGAAACCTTTTGACCCAAAATGTATAGGTTTTCATGGTCATTTTTATGTGTATAGAAACTTTTGATTTGTAGTGTAAAATTATTCTGATGCCATATCACTCAACTCTAATTAACAGCCAGCTGTAGCTTGCAATACAAAGCTAGCACTACACAACACAAATATACAGTAGAAACCTGCGGGAGGTGATGTACTCTAATGTTCCTCTTAGTGAGGTGCTGGCCAACTGGACACTAGAAAACTCTGCCCTGATTTACTTTGTGCCCTTGGCAAAAACTTAGTAAATAGTACAGTAATGTGCTTATCTGGTTGTGACAATGTGACATGGATTTTCCATATCAGGCCAGACACAAGTTCACATGGCTTTGACTGGCTGTGTCTTGGGTGAGTAAAAATCTCCCCGGACCCCATTTGAGCTCCTCTTCCTCACTGGCAGTTAAAGAGGCCATCTGTAAGACTTAGCTTAGCTGGGGGAGTACCCGCCAGGCTACTGATTAAAGTGATGAGCTGTAAAATCGAGAGGGGGGGCAGCTGCCTGCTACACTGAGCTATGTCTTGTCTGCCAGGAGACGAACCTCCTCGCTCTACCTGTTTCCTTCTGTCACTGTAAATGTTTTTTTGTTTATATCTGCAGGCCTGAGATTGCTGTGCAGTGTTAGTGTACACTGCTTTAGTTCTGCTCCCATCATAATTTTGATCCATTAGTGGACTGCTGGGTTTATTATGTTTTAAGTGTAGCAGAATTACTTGTCATTGTGTAGTTCTATTTTAATGATTCATACATACAAGCCCAAGTCAAAGAGAATCTGTCTAATCTATTTCTTCCTACACTTTACATGTAAGCAGATTACATCCATCCATCTATTATCTTAACAACTTGTCCTGTTAAGGGCTGTATATAGAGACATACAGTACAAACATATAGAGACAGACATGCTCACCTATGGGCAATTTAAAGTCACTAGATTAACCTAACTGCATGTTTTTGGACTGTGGGAGGAAGCCAGAGCACCTGGAGGAAACCCCACAGACACAACATACAAACTTCACACAGAAAGACACTAAGCTGGCCATTGGATTGGAACCAGATCCTTCTAGCTGTGATGCAACACGGCCATCACACCACCATGCTGCCAATTCAAATAATGTTCATATTACAGCATTAAACACTAAAGCAACACTAAAAGTGTTTATTTAAAAGTGCATTTTGTGAAAATAAATAAATCTCAATATTGTAATTAAAAAAATTGGTATCTAGTAGTATATCTGTTTATGACAGTCTTTATTTGATGTCATGATCAGTGTAAATGACTGAAAAAGAATATACAGACATAATATGATGATATAATAACAGCATTCAATGGCACTGGACTGCTGCTATAAGCTGAGCTTGCTATAAAGATACAAGAAATATCTTATTAAATGTAGTCTTTTTTCACAAGAAAAGGACAAATGTTCTCAATCACATTTAAGGGTGTCTTTTTTAATGTAACTGGTCTTCATTTATATATATTGTATATTTGAATACAAGTTCAATATATTTTTATTCAGAGCTGAAAAGAAACAATGTAAAGTACATTTGTTTATGCTTAAACAAATAATTCAGAGAGAAAACTAAATAACTGCAGCAATAGCCCTTTTGCTTAAGACAACCCAACAATATATGTTACCCTGATCAGTAATCTCTAGTGGTCTAATGAATAATTTTCCTCTCCCAGAAATAATGTCAGTAGTTATCTGACATATTAAAGTGCCTCAAAAGAAGGAGGTCACAGTGGAAAAATATAAAGTGACCCACTATGGGAGAGCTCCTGGCTACGATCACTGGAGGTAAGACCCCTGTCCCTAGCTTTCATCAATTGGTTTCAGTTCTGTGATGTGATTGTGGAAGGTAATGACAGACACCCACCACCATCTTTGGGACGCTGAATATTGCAGCTGTGTAATGAGAGTATGCTTTTGTTTGTTTGAAGCCTGTTTTTAGCTGGATGGTGTCAAACATGAACAGTGTGAACTGTGTGAACTTGACTGCTGAGAAACAGCTGCAGCTTAAATAGGATTTAATTATTGTGTTAAACATTTTGCTGACCGCAACACACAAATCGCTGTTTGGTCAGCTGAGGGTAAAAAATTGAAACTTGAATTTTGACATGTTCACATCATAAAAATAGGGGCGGGGTCGCTGTAAATTTAAAGCTGTGATCTAATGACATGCTCTAGTTGGGGTGAAGTGGTGCTCCATTGTCTCAGCTATCACAGTGGTGGTGGTGGTGGTGGGAGGGTGATTGTAAAAGCAGGCAGGCCACTGTCTGTCTCTGAGGAAGTTTAAAAGCCCTGCGTTACATAGCTGCTGGCTTTTCCCTGCTGGAGCGTCTGGCATATACAGCTGGAAGTGTGGAACCATGGGATCCTCTTGTTGAGATTTGTCCTCAGTTGTGGTGACACAGACACATGTTTACTGCATATGAATTTCCAACATTTTACCATTCATATTCACATACACACAAAATGGTTATATTTCTAGACCTGTGAGTGTTCATTAGGATCGTATGACTGAATCAAAAAAAAATCTTTACTTCATATACTGTATACTCACTACTTATCTTATCCCTTAGTGGTGAGCATACACCACAGGTAACAAGGTTAACAGTCTTCAGGCTTGGTAGCAGCTGTGTAGAGCTGAAGAGACAGTGCTGCTTTGAGGTACTAGAGATGTACCATGTATCTGTGATTATTTGAGTATATTTTAAGGGATTGGTCTTTGCTAAAATAAAACTAATCAGATTCTCTATGGTTGTAGTTATCAAGCTGGAGATTCTTGTCTCCTATGGAGAGCACTCCTGAGTGAGCTGCTCACAAACTCAGTAGAGTGGAGCAGAGGAAAAGTTATATTTTACAGTCTCCTAAAATTTACAGTTCTATACAGTTTCACTACAATCAAAAATAATTTTCTTTGGGTAACATTACTGCAATTTGATTAAACATGTTGCTGCCAAAATATCAGATCTACAACATCCTGTTTTTAGATCTTGCAGTAAAACAACATTGTGACTGCATGTTAATAAAGTTTTTAATGGTTAGGTTTAGGCACTCACAGCACTGGGTTAAGTGAGGAAAAGACTGTGGGCTGACTTCATAGAGAACAATTTGTCACTTCTCACACATTTGTAATAAAACACAATCTGCCTCTAACCCGCCACTCACTTTTGGTTAATAAATGTAGCGCATAATTCATTCAAAAAAATACATTACATCACAACATGATGATTATGTTCACTACAAAAAAGTAATTGCAGTTGCAGTTTATT
>OMLM01008169.1:45654-59104 GCA_900302695.1 Helostoma temminkii
CTGTAGTTGCAGTTTATTTGTATGGTAACGTAATCTTTGTGAGGCAGGATTGGTTAACCTACATCCAACCAAATCACATCAAATGGACACACTACTAAGAATTTGTAAAAAGTTGCAAGCAGAATGCAAAGTTGATCAAAAGTGATATCTTCACTGTTTGCTGAAGTCTCCTATTCGTAAAACCAGCACACTGTAGCAGGTTGTTTACACACTCATGTATGCTAGATTAATTATAACAAATTTGTGAAGGTGAAAGTTTTCATGTAACTGTTTCAGTCTGTTTAACTATGAATATAAAAGTATTTTGACTTCAAAATGGGTTGAATTCATGTTGAATTTAAGGCAGAAATTTCAACCTATCTCTAGAACATTGTGTGTGCGTGTGGGTCAGTGTTGGTGTGAGTGCACCTGTGTACCAAACAGTGGACTTCCATGTCATTACGCATTTCCCAACGGGGAATATGAGAGTCGAGAGGGGCCCTGCAGGTGTGTGATAACTCCAAAGCAGCAAAGTTTGGAGAAAACTAAAATTAAAGGCCTTGTATTGGGGTCAGGGCCAAGAAACATAATGGGGACACCCCTAGTAAATACTGAACAATTACTACTGAACAAATGTTATGTTTAGTAGATGTAGGGCTGGTGTCACAGACAAGACTTGGTGTATCAATAGTCTATAATCTATAGTCTATAGGCTTTAATATGTACTTGGTAAACTATGACATTTATGTAAGTCAGTTTCATAAACTTGTCTTGAAGTTTGCTTAGTATGTCTGAGACTATGGAGTCCTGCAGTAAGCTACATGAGTTAAACACCTGTGTTATTAGGTTAGGCACATCCAGTTGATCTAATGGTGTTAATGAAAACCTAGAATGTAATTGAAATTATTAGTGTGTATCTGGAGGCAAAACAATAACTTAGAAGATGGCAATGTGGAGACAGCTGGATTTGAGGGGAGTCACTGTAAGATGTGTATTCGCATTAAGGAAAGGAGCATTTATGTACGGTTATTCTCCAAACTCTCCATGACGGACACCAGTGAAACATGCAAAACCCTCAATTAAGTTTAACCGCCTCGAGCATGGTTACACTGCTTGTCAATCAACCAATATTTCTTAGTAGATTACCTGCAAAACACTGACAGCCTGAACATACAATTTAAAATATTGCACATGCAATTTAGTACTCGCTATGTGGGACCTTAATAACTTATACCCTACATATTTAACTGTCTAAATTAAATGCTTTATTGTGAAAGCAACTCTGAGTGGAAAACCTCATTAGTCATTATGTGCCTCAGCTACAGATATCTGCTGGATCCTGATCTTCTATTGGAGGATCAGGGCTGTGATGATGCTTCAGGTAGTTGTACAGCACTGCTCCTGGAAGCTTTGCCTCGGCTTAAAATAAAGTGTGTTGCATAAATACCGGAACTGAATTTTCCATACATATACTACTACTACTACTGTTTTCCGACTATATTGGAAAACAAGTAAGACAGTGTGGCAGTGTATATTCCACAGCATTATATATCTGTACAGCTAATCACTCTTTGGAATTGCCCATATTGCTCACTGTATAGTTTGCTTGACCAGCAGCATCAGGACACTTGATATAGACTCCTCAGCTCACAAAAGGACCTTCAGATTTTGTGAACTATTCCACACAGTTGTTTCACTAGGACCACAAAGCAGGTTTCCTCTCTGTCTCAAAGAGGAAGGCTTAGGCTCAAGAAAATATATTAGCTCCAGTGCATTGACCTACACTTGAAAATCTAGAAATGTTATTTCATCAAAGTAAGTCTGTGAGTTATTTCTGTCCACAGGTTAAACAGACTCCTTTGAAAGATCAATTTAAGCTTGAGTTTACTCCTAGAGTAGCTCTAAGTCTCTATCTTGCAGTTGGTTATGATTTATCCTAAACAAGTTTGCAGCTGTCTTTGACTTACAGCAGCTCAAACAGGATTTTTAGTCAAGCCTAGTGCCAGAATTTATGCATATTGTTTTGATGTTTTATAATCATCTTGGTGTCTGAACATGCTAACATCTGCTAAGGAGCAATAAAAAACACATCTGTGGCTAATGGATATGTCATGTCATTTTTTAGGTGTTGGTCATCAACTGGCCTTCCGGCTTCTGTCTTAGCTGGTTTACAGCTTTTTCAAGCCACTGAGGAAATGTTGAGATATGCAAATACATGGTTGCATAGGATGTCAGATTGTTAAGGTGTGATTCAGAGAAGTGCCTGTCACACTGTAATTTTGGCCAAAGGCAAACTATAAAATAGCTAGCTTTTTATAACTATAAAAAGTGTTCTGTCCAGAAATAGAATAATTTATTATTTTTGCTGATTTACCTGCATCTATCTGTCTGCAAGAGTACATACGGTTCTCTTTAGTATAAACAAAAGCACATTTATGCAGAGTTTGCTCTCTGAACATCAATTTACATGCACTAGTTTGGTGTATGAAGCCTCGTGGCATAAACAGAACTGCCAGAAATGATGAGATATATTTTCAAAATGTAGACCTTTTTCACCAAGTGTGATTAGCTACCTTAATATGTTGTTTGGCAAGTGCACATGGAGGAGGCAGACAGCTCATCACCTGTGAAAAGAGTTCACACAAGATTATAATTTCTGTCCATTTTATTTTATTCTTTCAGATGTTGGGAGAGCAGTTCACGCTCCGGCACACATCACAGAGAAAGTGGTGCAGCTGTTCAGGAGTAAAAGTGAATTTACCTTCTTGGCCTCCATCCAGCAGAAGTCCTCCACATCAGGAGTCATATTCTCCATCCATGAATCAGAACACAGGTAATCCATCTGTAATCCTATTCATTTTTGCCTGCAGCTTCTTTTCAGCACAACTTCACTTCTAGGATTACTGGGTGCTCTGGTTTTAAATTAAACACAGAGATGAATTCTCATCTTACTTATATCTGTTTGCAAATGGCTGTTGTTGAGGTGTAGTAAACTAAAGATTGGTTTGCGATTACCCCAATACCAGTGTAAGTCAGAGGACAATGTGAGGCAAGTCGATGGGTAGCATAATGCAGCGTTTCCTCCTGTATGCTCAGGGCAGACAGATAACCTTACATTTATAGTGCCTGCAAGATGAAGTGAAGTAGGAAGCAATACCAAGCATACTGATAGTGTTCAATGTTATGATAGACTGCTGCATACAGACATATAAAACCTCTCACTGTGGCATTGCACTGATAACTAGTATGGCTGATAACATATGGCCTTTTACCCTACCAGGAAACAGAAACAGGTACACTTTTCTTTTCTGGGTAATATTTTGAACTATGGTAATTGCTTTTCGGCTGTTTAAGGAGTCTTTGTGAATTTGTTGCAATGGACTGAATGTTGGTGCAGTATGTGATGGTTGTAGGACATCAATGAGAGGCAGCAGTGAGCACCCCTGCAGCCCCTTGAGAACATGTACAACTGTGAATTGTTTTTTAAAGGGCAGACAACATTGATTTTCCTCCACTTTCTGAAGGTAAAAGCTTTCAGTTCTGTAAAACATGCAGTCAAAGTGAGCATGCAAGGGAGTGTGTGTACTGTATGTGCTTGCTGGGATTCAAGACAAAGGCAAAATCCCAATACACAATGGGAGAGTGAAGTAGAGGGTCCCTCAACTGATGGAGAGAGATGTGTAGAGAAGGCTAGTCCTCTAAAATGTAGTAAACAAAGGGACCAGTTACCATTCCCTGACAGATAGCTGCAGGATGGATGAATGTAGCTTTTATAAAATTGAAGTATACAAAGTATACAAAAGCCACTTTGCGAAAATTTATAATTAAAAAAATCAGCTCAAATGGCCAAAAATATTTCAGTTCACAGGACCTATTGTAAGTAGTCGATAACAGCACATTAAAATTCTGATTATTTGTCACTGCTTTATCAGCACCAAGATTGTATTGAGAATCACAGTATATATCATGACAATGACAATGTTCTGTATCATAAGTAGTTTAATTTTCATACTTCTAAGCGCATACTGATCATGTGTGCCTTTACTTATGTGAGGTTTAGAATGAAGGTCTGTTACTCAAATGGAGTTTTTTAGTTGCTATGCTTATGTTGTTTGTTGCCATCAAGTACCCACTGTATGATCTGCTCTTGCAGAGAAAATGTGTTGAGCCCCGCTGTGCTTTTAAGGTGACCCTGAGGGTGGGTTTTTAGTCACCTTTCTCTCTCTGTCAGTGTCTTTCATTTTCTCTCTCACATTATTTGCAAGCATGGTTGTTACACAGCATGCTGGCCAAACAATAGTTAGGTTAAATAAAGCCAGGTGACTCTACCATGCTGTGCTTTTTCAGACACAATGATGTGCACTAGGAATGCAAATCTTTGCTTAACTGATAATTTGGCAGCTAACAATTGAATAATCATCAATCACACACATACAGTAAAATCAGCTAAACCGTGTTTAATCAATGGCATGATCAGTGTTCACTACAATCTGTAAAGTAGACATGTAAAGAACACATGAAATAGACACCAAATTTCCCGAACTACATATTAAAGATCGCAATGACCATCTGTTGCTGTTGAGTCAATTTTAGACAAAATCCAAAGTATTAAACACAGCAAACAATACCACACAACTCGGCAGGCTCCACTGTAGAACAAGCAAACTCAGAAATGATTTACAGCCATATAGTAAATATAGCAGATTTATTCTAACAGTATTAGATAAACGTGAATGTCCACAACAACATCTCTCCTAAACAGACTGGTTTTGTATAAGATAATACTCTTATCAACATGTGAAATACCTGCACAGCTTGGACCCATGTTCTCTTTATGGAAATAAATATTTCTATTGAAGTGACAGATGATTCATACTGTGCCTATAAAAAGTACTCAGTACTTGTTTTACAGTGATCTAATAACTAGTGAATCAAAATCCTGGCCATAACCTACACCATGAATACAAATAATACCCCAAAAAACAATAAGACAAACAAGAAAAAAAATTATCATAAAGCACAAGCTGGGGTATAGTTACAAGAAAAGTATTTGAATCTCTTTCAATGCTGTTAAAATTGAGAAATGGAAGGGATATGGTACAGGTGTATATCTTTCCAGAGCCGGACATCCCTTGAAATCTGACTGTTAAAGAAGACAATTAAAAACTTTTGCCCAGGTTCTTCACCAGTAGAGGGTTTATGGGAGCAACAAAAACAAAGAAGTTCATATTAACTTTACAACTGTAACTGGAACAATGTTTTATAGTTTATTGAGACAATATTTAAACTTTTGTCCATCAGGCAAGCCTGGCATAAACAAAACTGCACTTCATTGCATAAATATTACCCACAGTGCAGCATGGTTGTGGCAGCCTCATGATCTGGGGATGCTACTCAGCAGGAGGCCCTGGAAGGATCGTGAAAGTAAAGGAACTGAAAAGGACGGTTTATGCACAGTCTCCATGGAACCTGACAGAACTTGATGAGTTTTGCAAAGAAGAATGGGGAACATTTAAAGTGTGTCAGTTTTTTTTGTATTTTTTATTATTTAGATTAATGTGTAGTTTTAATTTTTTACTTTAACATTAGTCTTGTTGTGCTGATCAGTATGAAATGCTTCCAAGTAGTACTATTTACAGGCACTGTATTGCTATATCTAAATATACACTCCACTCCAATATACACTGGCCACTTTATTAGGTACACCTGTACAATCTAATGCAATCCAATGCATCAGCTCTCCCATGAATTCTACCTCATCAAGGTCGTAATTTCTCAGTGTTTAACTTGAAACTGTCAGACAGGTGATAATTCCTATGTCCGCTCATACTAGAGTGCGTTGTATTATTTTTGAACTGGAGTATGTTATATTAAGAGGTGTCTCTGATATTTTAGACCCGCCATTGGTGTAAATATTGAGGCCAAAACAGTAGAACCACCTCTTAATATAATGCAGTCCAGTAAGACTCCATCGCCCACTATAACTTCATTAATAAACATGTAGTGGAATTATATGCTTTAGACAGTTTGAACCTGCTGTGTTGGATTACATTAGGTTGTATAGGTGTACCCAATAAAGCAGCCAGTGAGTGTATAAAACTAATTTTACTCTGCATGGTTGGACACTACTAGGGCAGAAGTCAAAATATGCTTTCTTTCTGGTAATGTGTATAAAGTGACTCATGACATTTACATATTTAATACCGGCTGAATATTTTGACATATTTCTTAAATATAACAAAATAAACCACCAGTGAGTATTTTGGCATTCAAGACCATTCATAAAGGAGATATTGGGATGCAGATCTGGCCCAGTCAAGCCACAGCGGGATGAATTTATTTTGAGATGAGCTGTTGCATGAGTCAGACTGCCACCCAGTGAGTATAATTAAATTTGCAGATAGCCAGAGCCGTCACCAGTCTGATACAGACCTGTGCTCCATTGTAACTGAGGATTTGTTCTGAACCTTGGAATTTTCTCTAAAGGTCCTATTAGACCCTCGGCTGATGTCCATTCTATCCCATTATAACACCACCTTCCCATTCAACCAGCAAGCAGACAACAAACTCTACCACTTGGTCAAATCCAATCACATGTTCTTTCTCTAGCCCCGTTTTTACTTTTTCATCTTTCTCTCAGCACAATCAAACCATCTTCTTTTCACTCCTACCTCGTCTGCTATTGCTCCTTCCCAAGTATGATTATACCCTCTTTTCCTCCCTCCGCTCATCCTCCACTCTCTTCATTCTCAAAGTGAGTATGTCTTTTGAATGCAAGCATTTCTTGGTACCCGCTACAAAAGCAGAAGAAGCTTCTTTTCTTGTTGTATTGGACACTGGGGAATGGGAGTGAAGGGTAATTGCTGCTCCACTAGGCTGAATAGAACAAAAGGAGCCTATTTCTGCTGAGCCAGTGGTTTTCTGGGTCCCAGTACCATGCTCATTGTCAGCAAGTGGCAGCAGCTCTGTGATGAACTAACTCAAAGCTTGATCTCTCAAATTCTCTTCCTACCTGAGCACTCAGATACCAAATATGCCCAGCTAGCTCTTCCAGCTCTTTTCGTCTGTCTGTCCTATGTCACTCTACAGGTCTGTACTTTTCCTTGTGCTTCAGCTCATAAGTTCCTACCGGTTCTTCTCTTTTAAGGAAACATGCTGAACTGAAGTTGTAAGAATAGTGAGAGGAGTTAAACACAGAGAGATGGAGAAAAGTCTTGTTAAGCTAGAATATGAGTTAAAGTTTTGGAAATGTTGTTGAGTAAGTGCAAGACATGATAAACATTATAAAATATTTTCCCCAGTGGAGAGTTTATATAAACAGCTACTGTGAAAACAAGAGCAACCTTTATTTAAAATTATTGTCCAGTATGAAGGTTTAACAGTCAAAGTCTGTTAAATGGCTATTGTGGTCAGCTATCAGATTAAACTTATACAGCCCATATAATACCCCCATTTTTGTGCAAAAAAAAGGTGCAGATCATTGTTTCTGCCCCGGCTGAAATTCGGAGCCTTACTCAGAAACAACTTCAGCTAGAACTCCCCACTCCCCCACTATTTGGTGACGTGTACCTCGCATGTAGGCTGACCAGACCGCATACGGAAGTCTGTCTGCAGACTACCAAGAAGTGTATGCATGTAGTAGTATTGCTTTCAGTGTGACACATAACAGCTTTTCCCTATCACACACACAGACACAGCAGCAAAATAACCATGACAGTAGAGCTGCCGCCCATTAAGAAATATACATAACCATGGCCTGCTGGTCTTACATAAACATGAGATTTTAATATAATCCAACCCAATATACCCAAAAGTTTCACACCATGTTTCTAGGACATTCTGAATGATCTGCTTTGAAAGTAGTTGACAGTTTTCTCCTGCTTCTGATAACAAATGTAGTTAAAAAGCCATAGTCTGATGTGTGCACCCACACATACACAGACGGATGGTGATGCTTTTATGAGCTAGCCCAGTACAGAACAAGACAAAACACTTTAAATGGTAACACTTACAGCTCCAACTCTGAATTTGATCCAAGTTTAGGTGTCAGACAGGCAGAATCAGTCCAACATTGAGCTGCAATCTTGAAGCTAATCCAGCAGTGATTCATAGTCCTTACTTTAATAGGAAATGGTCATACATTTTATATCTCCGCCACTGTGAGGACCTGTCTACCAAAAAACAAATAAATCCTCTGTTCCTTTTGGTCCTAAGAGGACATAAGTAACAAAAAATCCTTCTGTTTTCATCCATACATTCAATGGTTAGCACTAGTCTGCCAAGTGCTACTGTGAAAGCTATAGAAGACAAACAATGAGGTGTCAGAGGCTGTGATGGACGGTGACTGGTCAGAGCCAGAGGAGGGACTATATGACTCATATTTCTGTGAGGTTCCCTTCATAAACAGTTTTCAAAGCCAGCTTTGAATTGGGCAGTGCAGCTCTACATCTGCTTTAGAAGCCCACAGGGAAGGAAACCTGAAGAAAAATAAATAAAGCCCACAAGAAAAGAAATTATTTGTACAGCACGACAAATGTTTTTTTTACTCACTAGAAACAAAAAGGAAATCTTAGAATTGCCCTGGACCGCGCTTCCCAGAAACCACTGCTGTGTTTGTTGTTAGTTTGAATGACAGAAACCTCCTGACACCTCTCAGACCCATGAGACCTCCACTAACCTGTCAGCTGCCCTCCTCCTCTGTCATACAGGAAAAACACAAAACAACTTTCTGGTACAAAACCTTTTCTTATTCTTTCTTATTCTGTCACATCACAGTAACTAAACTAAAACATACTAGACTAGACTAAAACATAATAAATTTTAACTCTCAGTTTCTCTGTGCACGTATTTATGATTGAGAAGGAATACTTGAAGAAGATAAGGGTCTGCTACAATTACAGGATGTTTAATTTGTGTATAGTTGTAATTACTGTTTTTTGTTTGCTTGCACACTAAAATTAAAAATAAAACAAGCTTAGTGAAATGTGACACTTAAGGAGAAAAACAATAGCATGGAACTTGACAGATATGCATGACTATACGCACATTTGCCTCACACTTTGTGCAAAACACTACGCACAGTGTTTTCTCAAACACTAAACACAGCATTTCAACATGATGTCACTTCTTTGTCATCTCAAGGCACAGCATTTACACTCAGTGCTACACCTATGAAGCTGTATAAGTTTTTTTTGTGTAAATTAGGATTTCTTCTTTGTCACCACAAATACCATATTCAAGATCCAGACATTATCATTAAATAAGAAGATATTTTTAAATTGAGCACAGCAGTGTGTAATTTGTTCAGACAGATTTAGATGCTATGAACCATCCATTTGTGTGCAAAACTGGGTTTTTATAAATTACTGTATAATTATTTTTTAAGTGTTTCGCAAATGTTCTGAGGTATTCCACGACTTGTGTGTATCCTGATCTCAAAATTATACTTAAGCCATTAAGCCAACATAAAAAAAAAAAATCTTGTGTACTAGTGTAAAAGCATACATATTGCAATGTAAATTTGAAATTGTATATGTAGCACGCTTAGAGTATTAATTTGTCATTGTTTGCATGGAGCCACTAAAAACATAAAACATTTTGAGAGGGTGAAAGTTATGATCACTATGGAAATGATAATTTAACTCATACAGTGTAAAATCTTGACACCACAACAGATGAAAAGAACAATAAGTTGGTGTTTAAAGTTAAACAATCAGTCATTAATACTATCAAGAGGTAAATCTGTTACTGTCTGTCCTAAAGCTTATACACACGCTGCTGTTGAAATTACATCATCAGTTATAAAGTTTAGCAAGTTTGGCGTCTTTTCACTTGACTTCACTTTCACTGAATGCCTCTTGGATAATGTTGCTGACATGTCCAGCTGAAGAAATGAATGTGTGGGTGGTGTCTAATTACGTCTCTACAGAGTTGAACTAACATTGGTGTGATCAACTCTATCAAATAACACTATCGGACATAACACCAAACAACATTTTACCCAGGGAGTTGAAATTTCAACACTCCAGCATTTGCTGCATGGTTTTATATTTGGAACAGTGTTTTCTAACATAGCACAGAATATGATGTAGTTGAATGTAGTAAATGCAGTTTTGGTGCATTTGTCTATTGGTCTTGCTACAGTTATTCACAATCAAAGTAAGATATCAGCAATGCCAGGGATACTAGTGCACAAGATATTTCTAAGCTATGTCTTGGAATTCTGTATAGATATATTTTACTACCACTGCATCCCTGTATACCACCAATCAACAATCGCCTCAGGGTCTGTCCACGTCTGACACCATCACTGCCCTGGTAGACCTCATCCCAGAGAATCTGAGGGGGTCTGCCTTGCACCGTGATTCGCTAATAATGCCACACTAAACACACTCAAAACTGTGCAAATGAGAATTATTTTCATCCTGCTTATCACATTCTGTTGATCCAGTATCCAAAACTTGGCTCACTTTGAAAGTTACACCTGTATGCCATCACCTTCCAAGTAATGAGAACAACTGCTAAATTCAGAAACTACCATCGATGATGGTAGTCTTCCTGTGACAACTGGAGCACAGTACCTCACAACCAATCCCAGTCATATTTTCCAGGTCAGCAAGTGAAGGCATCTGTGCATTTTTCCATCATAGTATCTGGTTTACTTCTCCTCCCATTCCACGGACAAGCTCCAGAGTGTTGACCTCCTTGTTGAGCATATAATTGGCTGTCAGCTGCCCCCCATAAAATAGCCACATGACACCAGGGTGAAGAAAAAGGACAGTATGATATACAGCCAACCCAGCACTCTCAGGCAGTTATTCGTTTCCAAAACTTTTCTCTTACAGATGATGTCAGTGCATTTTGATGAAGACCACTTGTCACCTCAATAGCTTCCTTCCAGAGCTGTCAGAGCACTGTGAGACCCTTCTAGCTCAGTCTCTGTCTCAGGAGACACAGCCTGCAACCCTGCCACTGTGACTGTTTATTTATTACTCAGCAGTTTGATTCACCATTTCTCTGGGTCTCAGCACATTTATAGTACTGGGAATAATATGGAGAGATACATTAGCATTGGAACTTTCTTCACAGACCCCTCATTAGGAAAACAGTCATTATTCTCAATTTTTTGTCAGTTTTTTCTATGCAACATACCTTTTCTCCGTTGAGAAGAAATTTCCTGTTGTTACTGTTATTCTCTTTATTTTCTCAGATAAACCTAAATTCTGCCTAAAACTACAATACATAACTACCTAACTGGTTGTCTCACCCTTGGTGGCTAACACTACAATCAAGCATTTGCGATTACAATGAATAAGTGAGGTGATGTGACAAGTCTTTCACATCCCTGTGGAGGAATTTTGGGCCACTCTTCCTTTCAGATTTGTTTGAATTCAGCCACATTAGAGAGCATGAATGGACTGTTTAAGGCCATGCCACAGTATCTCAATCAGATTCAAGTCCAGACTTTGACTTTAATATTATTGTCCTGCTACATAACCCAAGTGTGCTCGAACTTGGCATCACAGACTGAAGGCCAAACATTCTCCTTCAAGATTTTCTGGTAGAGTTCAGGGTTCTATCATCACTACCATCACCATGTTTGACTGTTAAAATGTTATTTTTATGGAATACAGTTAGTTTTATGCCAGATGTAACAAGATGCACACATTCCAAAAAGTTTAACTTTTGTCTCAGCAGCGGCTTTCGCCTTGAAACTCATGGAAAGGGGTAAATACTTTTTTACAGCACTGTATATTTCTACTGCTCAGTGGGTCACAGAACCTCTTCATAATAAAATATTTATTGTAAATAATATATTATAAATGATTATTACTATATTCTAACTATTATTATTATTATTATTATTATTATCATAGAGGGCACCTCTACAAAAAATATTAGATAAAGGTTAATGTAGCTAAGGAAAAGGTTTTTGAGAACACTTTCTGACTGGTTTGTGTTTGCTGGTGGTTGTCTTGCAGCTGCTCAGAGGAAAGAAGTACAGAAAGCCCTGTAAAATGAAAACATG
The DNA here is from genome assembly GCA_900302695.1 of Helostoma temminkii. Lineage (NCBI taxonomy): Eukaryota > Metazoa > Chordata > Actinopteri > Anabantiformes > Helostomatidae > Helostoma > Helostoma temminkii. The sequence goes on from OMLM01008169.1 coordinate 57,662, forward strand.
TTGTTGTTCTTACAGTATACTACCAATGAGATGTGGCATTCTACAGTAAAGGTGAGGGCAAGACAAGGCAAATATTATTAGCCCTCTGTCAGTTAATAGTCAGTTAATAATTTCTTACTAGATTGACAAATGTCTTTTGAGGGATCCTAGTCCATTGTTTCATGACAGTTTGTTCCAGCCCATCCAAATTGTGTGGTTTTAAGGATGGGAATCACATTTGAGCTCCTGATACAGATTCTCAATAGGCTCTGATAAGGCCACTCTAGACCTTGCTTTTGATGTCCTTCAAAATGTTTTGGACCAACTTAGATATATGATTTAGGTCATTGTTGTGGTGGAAGACTCAGCAGACAACTACTAAAAGTAGACTGTCAGCTGACTTCTTTACATTATCCTTCAAATTTTAAACACAATCTTCTTAATTTATGATCCCATGTACAAACGGGTCACCACTGTGTAAGAATTTTGTAGTAATACATTTCAATCAAGTTTTCAAATGCCACTAGCCCTGTACATTGGTGTCCATTAATTAAAGCTTGATGCTGACTGACACGCACACACACACACACAGACACACACACACACACATGCATGCATAGATAGTTGTGACCATGAGACTAGACCTAAAGTTTGTGCTTTATATTAAATGCATGCAACATAACCTAACCAGGTCCCTACTGGACTTTTGGTGGGAGTTCATTGTGTATGTTCTCATGAGGAGTTATTGTGAACACACAAATGCCACCATATTACTTTGTAGAAAATTGTTTTACTAAACACTGATTACAGGGAAGTAATCATTCCTGGAAAGAAACAAACAAAATTTCATTAACATTATGTGCGTGGGTGGAGACAATCTTAGATGCATATTCTACTGTGCACCGTGTATGTTTTATACGCATCTGAAATGTGTATTTTAATCAGATTTATCAGAAAAACATCTGATTCATTACAGATTCATTTTTCTGTGTGGCAACAAGCCCAAACGCAGTCAGAACTTTATAGACATGAAGAACAAGGAATCCTTAAGGTAATGGTATAACCACCACAGATCCCTGATCTCATCATCATGGCGTCAGTCAGGGATACTGAGATGCTGCCAAATGCACAGAAAATTTGAAGATCATCTGTTGGTTAAATATACAATTACAGCCAGCAGCTGGTTAGCTTAGCTGAGCTTGGCTCTTTCAAACAGTGATACAGTCTGCCAATAAAGCTCAACAATTACAGTTACAGTCTGAATTATTAGCCCCAAAGGAACTATGGAACATTTCCCTTAAATTACCTAGTAAAACATTCAGTAATGTGACAGCATTAGCATTAGCTTGTGTGTGTGTGTGTGTGTGTGTGTGTGTGTGTGTGTGTGTGTGTCATATACAGTGATAATATAGAGTACAGTAAATGTAAAACTGTAAAAGGAATATAACCTATGCATCCTGTTCT
>OMLM01008169.1:83552-95365 GCA_900302695.1 Helostoma temminkii
CTCTACTGCAGTGACAGCTCGATTGCACCAAATGTTGACATACTGTATGCATATATTTGCAAATTAACAGACTGCCAATTAAAAAGCCATATTAAAGAAATTAAATGATATTAAGAAATTGCATGGTTATAAAACATGAAACAATAAACAGACCTATAATTAGTAAGTAACTAGTAAAAGCGACTGACTGTGACTCCAATATTTAGATGACAGTTTCTGCTTATGTATTTTAATTGATTCATTTTTTACTGGAGGAAATCAGCTTTAATCAGTGTTAAAATAAATCACCTCACATGCAGCTACTTCCTATTTCAATATTTTCAGGGCCATGCACATTTGCACATCTGCTCAACAGTTATTTTTTAATTTTTTTTAATGTATTTATTTATTGTAGATCCCTATATGTAAATGTTAATAATCAACAGATATTGTTATTAATGCTTAAGGTAAGTTTATGTTATAATCTCGATCACTGTAAGTACTACTACTAGACATAACTTCAATAACGTCTGTTTAACTAAAAATACTGGCCACATAGAAATATACAGAATAGTCTGATATTAAATGACAAAACCACTTCTGTCTTTAATCAAATTGTAAGCCTGTGATAATCTTTATGGAAAAAGATTAACACATAACTGCATTATCATTGGGCGGACAGTTAAACTTCATAATGTGGATTTGTAGAGGCCCTGGACTATTGGGGTGAAATCACAATCAGCTGTTTTGCCTACAACTAACACAAACGTTTATAGATAATTTATTAAGCATTTTTCTACACTCACTAAGAAGAAACATGCAACAGTGAAGGAATATTTATATGCAGGAATATTTGTACAGTTCTTCGTTTAAGCAGACTTATGAGCTATAACCTGACATAGCTTTAGTAATAATCCATAGCATATCACTGAAGATGTGGATCAACCTGATCATTTCTATGACATGTCAGAGTATCCATATGCCATGCCATCGGTATGAAAGTGCTCACAAGAAAGGGCCGACAGGTGGACTAACATTTTTTAATATTCAAATATGACTGCATACATTATTAACCAAATAATATTTAGATATTTTACTTTACCATCCTCAACTACTAGAGAGAGAGGTCAAAATTCTAATTGGACAATACAGGACTAGACTTGAATACTTTCAGTGGCTAATTAGAATTTATGATTAAACCAAAGACAATGAAGCTATTTAACATGGCCCTGCACAATAAACTTAGAGTAGATCCTGTGGTCTTCTGCCTAGTGCTAATTAGTGATGGAAATTCTGGCTCTTTTAGGAGATCTGGTTCTTATGACTAACAGCTCCTCAGATTTTTTATTGCTTTAATTAATTTATTTAAAAAACAATGTAAAATTATGTGTAAAGTGAATTACTAATGTACAAAACATACATTATATCAAATGTTTATTACTTATAATAATTGATACGTTACTGATCACCTTGGGGAAATTCTTTGTGGACAGGCCTTTGACGTGCTAAGGGTATGGGGTTTAGTGTCTTGTTTAGGGACATTTTAGCACATGGAGGAATCAGGTGTATTGGGAATTGAACCTACAAAGACTGCCATACCAACTGTGCCACGGTCCATTGTAATCAGAAGAGTGCAACAAAAAGCAACAGTCTTACAGTGAAACAACACAGAGACACAAAATCACACAACAAGATATAAATGAAAATGTGCAGGTTATTTGTAGAGCCTGCTCCATATGAGATTTTAACCTTCCAAACTCAGCGTAACTGGAGGATGTTTCACCCTCGCAACTGTATGTCTAACAATGGTCCAAGAAAAGTCTCTTTTCTTTGCCTTGATTTTTTGACTGATATTGATATTTGACTGACCTTAATTTCTTAAAGTTATGATGGACTGTCATTTCTCTTAACTGAGTGTTTTTTGCCATAATATGGATTTGTACAGTAGTTGTAGTAGCACAAATAGGGTTATTGGCTCTGTACCAACCCTTTGTATGCACAAGACAACTCATGGACTGAAGCACATTGAGAAGGCAAGAAATGTGACAAATTCACTCTTGACAAGGCAGTCTGTGAACTGAACTGTTCCTAGTGACTACACCTGACAAGAGAATGACACAAGTGTGCCAATGCCAAGTCTAGTTACTTTGGACAATGTAAAAATATTCTTGGTTGTTTAACACTTTTTGTTTACCAAATAATTATATACATGGTCTTTCATTATTTGTATGCTTTAATATACATGTACAATGTTGATAGTTATAAAATTAAGAAAAGCACTAAAGGGGAAGATGTGTCTAACCTTTCGAATGGTAGTGTAAATATTGCCTTTGCATTGATCAATATCAGAGAAACTGGTTTTAAATTGCTATGACTGTATGAAAGGTGAATTATATAAAATTTCACTAGTTGAAGACAGAAAACACACTCCAGAACTGAATACATCATGAAACACACTTACAACTAACATATTAGCAAACACCACCTTCTAAATGGATAATGTTTATCCCAACAGAGCTTACTTTTTTCCTCTAGTGCAAAATGTTAATTTGTAGCCATTTCAGCAATGATTTGGTAGTTTCTAAATAAAATGCATCTGTGTTATTGAGTATCTTATGCCCTGTATGCAGAGAACATGCTTGTTTAGGCTGCCTGTTGTCAACCAGGTCAACCCCATGTAGAGGCAAACCAAAAGCTGATAGAACCTTTGAAAGCTGTAGAGTATAAGCCAAAAAGTATAAGCCAAAAACATGAAAATGACCATGATTTTTATGAGGTAGTTGATACAGTCCTATATCAGTCACATGACCAGCTGCCGTCCTTTCTGGCTCACTTTTTGTCCTCTACTCTTATTTAGTAATAGCCCACACCACTTAAAAAGAAGTTTTATTTTGATTGATGACATATCTCCTCTTTACTTCTCTGACTCCTCAACATAGTAACTTACATTTTTGATATAAAGCCTACCTTATTGCTGAAGTAATTGTTGCAATTCCTCTGACACAGAGATCAAAACAAGCACTAAATTACTGCAATGCCCTTTCAATGACAGTGAAATTGACACTAAGAGAGGAATCTACTTGCTACTTTGAATATGTGTCTCTGCATGTATAGTATGAGGAGGAGGGTGAAACCTGCTCAATTGTTCTGTGACATCCTCACAGAGGCCCAGCTCTCACTGGCATCATTAAGCCCACCTCAGTGCAGGAAAAATGGTGCTGAATGGCTCTGAGGATGTTTGCCTTGATAAAGCTAAAGCCTGTTTGTGTCTGTGTCAGGAGTCGGCTGGTTAATCCAGCCTACATCCCAGGTCCAGATATCAATGCCGTGTTAGAGAGCCGTGGGGCGAGACTAGCTGTCATGGTTGAGAAGAGCAGCCTCTTCTTTTCTCTCTGTGCTTCCAATAAGGGAAAAGGGAAGGAAGGAGGAAGTGGACACGCACAGCTTGTTGGATTTACTCTTGTATTCAGCTATATTGGATCAGTGTTCCTGGCAGGCCATGACAAAAAGAGTTGTTTTTGTATTTGTGTCTGTGTCGTTATCATAACAAACCATTCTCTTCTGATTTGTTGTTGGCAGGATTTATGAGCGGGTGATAGACCCTCCTCAGATGGAGCTCACCCCAGGCAGCGGAGTGTGGCTAGGCCAGCACAGCCACAAACATGGCTTGTTCAAGGTAAGAATCCACAGATGATGCACGCACGTCAACACACAGAGACTTCCTTCACATACTTGAATGTGCTTCACGTTCAAGATTGCCTGTTATAATTGGTGAGATTTGCAGTAGGCTGTGAGGGGGAAGAGAGCCAGGAGGAAGATAGAAGAAAAAAGTACTGAGGGATCACAGGGGAGCTCCAAAAAGCTCAGTGTGTCCTTTGAAACATTCCCAAGTGCATTACACCATTGCACGTGCCCACAGCAAGAAGGGGACATGGTGGGGTATCACTAAGACATGCACATGCTCCTGATTTTCCCATCTGAGATGCAGTCAATGGGCCTTTTTTTCATCTAATGTATTGATTATGCACCACACTGTGTTGCAAATGATTTCTTTCCCCGTGTTTTGACACTGTCACTGCTGTATGTCAGCCTACTGTTCCTCCTCACTCCACCTCCCCCTCCTCCATTTTCTTTTGCATCAAAGCTTCAAGCAACCCCTTCTTCTGGAGGAATTCTCTGTTCTTAAAAGACACATATCCATCATCCTGTTCCCTGCTCGTACTAGGCTCAGTGCTTGGAGTCTGCCTACCCCCACATGTGCAGGGAGCACTAAAAACTGTTTGTCAGCATTTGAGACAGATGGTGTGGAAATGCACAGTTTTTTGTAACATGGAACAGAGAAAGAGAATACTCATTCTCTCCTCCTTTTTACATGGGGATGAGTTAGCATTTTGACAGAGGGGTTAACTTCTAAGTACTTGAATGAAAAGCCTATAGCAGCATGAGTTAGAGAGCATTCACAGTCACCTGAGCCAGCTCTGATTGTAAGCATTATCAAAAAGGAAAGTTTTAAGCCTGGTCCTAAAAGTGTCTGCCTCCCAAACTTGAACTGGAAGCTGGTTCCACGGGAGAGGAGCTTGAGAGCTAAAAACTCTGCTTCTCATACTATATAAATGGAAACACTTTCCCATGCAAGAATCATAACTCTGAGATCTGCTACAACCTTATCTTACCAGCAGGTCTCTAAGGTCCACTGATCAGGGTCTGTTGGTTGTTCACATCCAGCTTATTCAGAAATCTCAGTTATACCTATCAGAATCTCTAAAGATAACTCATTGGTTGTGTCTGATTTGTTTAATGTGTACGCAGAAGATGAAGGAATTTTTTTTTCTAGAGGTGAGATTGCAGATTGCTAACTTATACAGTATATATCTCCCACACCCACCCATGGATTTTCAAGTGAGCAGCAGAGCAGTAGCCTCAAGAGAAGTGAAACATGAAAATGTGAAATTCCCTCTATGGCACAACGTGTTTTCTAGTAATATATTGCATTCCTCTCTCTAAATCTTGTTGTGCATCTTTAAGAAACAAACGCAAATGCACAGAAGGACCAACTGGGACTCGTGTTGGTACTATGCTTTGGATTTTCCATTCACACTTTTTCCCCTGCTTACTTCATTAACCTGTTTAAGAAAATGAGATACACAATGCCTTTTGTGTTCCCTGGTGTCAAAATCAGAGAACGTAATGAGCGTCCTGGGCTATGAGTGAAAAGAATATAGAGGCAAAATGCGAAGGAAAGGGAAAAAAGAGCTATAGAAGTAACACTGCAGATGCAATGTAGTTACATAATGGTAGGATGAGCTAACTAGGCCTTTAAATAAAATATATTGAGACCTCACAGTGGATTGAGTGGCTACTGGTTCCTGCACTGCCTTCTCCCAGGGGGTCACTCCATCTGAAGGAGTAACTATAATAAATAATCTTTATCTGGAATCCATTGTGCCAAAGATGCTGACTCCTCAGGGATACTGCAGGATCATTTGGAACTAGTGCTTTTGTAAAATGCTCTGTGTTTCATGCACCACAGGACAGTAATGAATCTAACACAGACCAAAATAGAGAGCTTGAACAAGTTACGTAAGGTAGAATGATGAAGAAAAAGTAGAAGATAAATTTGACAAATTCAGAGCTTTGATCTTTCATTCAGTCTGTTTTCCCTTTTTCTGTACCGTTGCTAAGTCTCTATTTCCTGGATTGTTTAGATTGTGTGTCTTTCTTTTTTATTTTCAGCTGTGTGTGTGTGTCTGCGTGTGAGCTTACATGTGAGCTATTTATTTTTTGCATTGTTTTTTTCCCCATATTTCCACGTTTTTTTTCCTTTGGTATAGAAATTGGTATCAAGTACCGTAGAATTTCAGTGGTATTGGTATCCACTACCAAATTACTGTTATTGCAACATTTCTGGCATATATTGTATGTACTGACAGTAAGATGCATGAACATCAAAATATGTAGTTCAGTGTTACAAAAATTGAAGTAAAGTAAAGTAAATATTTATTCTCTACAATGACATTGTGTAGAATTCACCCACAGGTCAGGTTCCTGTAGGTAATGTTAATGTGCTAGCTAATCTATGTATGTGTTTAAGTAGCTATAGGTAGGAGTCAGGTGACGTGTCTTACATTAACAGATCAAGTTAAATGTGCATTTTGTGGAGTATGTGGAGTAATTTTAAAAATCAAAAAAACACTAAACATAATTGCAGGAAACAGGTTGGGCCTGGTATCAAGCTTTGTGTATGTATGCAACATTTTCAATGATGCTCCATTTCAGTGATCAGTCAGCAATTATTTAAATGTTTTTTTCTGTGATTAATTAATCAAAATGAATGTACTTTTTGTCAGCCCTAATTTTAATTCTTTGAGATCATGGTTATATTTTTTCTTTCTTTGTTAATCTGTTTTTGTCTGCTCCATCCCACACTTGTTAATTAGTGTTGTTGATTTTGGTGTAGTCCTGAGAGAATACCTGCAGGTTGAGGTTAAGTCTTCAAACCCTGCTGGAACAAGGAAAGGGTACATTGTGCATTATCAAAGACAGAGAAAAAACGAACAGTATAAAGTCTCACCCATGATAATAAACCTGTGTAAATGTTGCCTGAAGGCAAAGGTCTGGACAAACATGCATGACCTATTATTGCTGTAATAAACAAGCTTACTGGGAATTATGACTGTAAAAATGTGCAGACAAGCTGCATAAAGGTAATTTCATAAGCAATAATAGTGAGCTTGTGAACACTTGGGGGTACAAAGAAACTAAGGATGCATAAACAGTGCATAAGCACACTCCTTGCTTACGAGAACCTTCATTTGCTATATATATTCTCTTTCCTATGCATGAATCATAACTAAACCTTTAATCAGATTCTAATCTAAACCCAAAAGTCAGATCATACTGAGGAACTTTTTCATCTATCCACCCTATCAGAATATAAAGTTATTGGTTCTTCAGGTAAATGTATGAAAACACACACACACACACCTCTTTAATGCTATTTGTAAGTATTTGGACAGTGATGCCTTTTTCAGTTTCTTTATCTCTATTTTCTAGTTCTTTGGCTAGAATAAAGGAAACAATGACACTAGATCATTGAATGTTGTAGGAACTATCAGCTATAATCAGGGCTTTGCAAGGATAATAATTAAGGCCAGCAAAGTCATTGAGGCCCAAGTCATTCACACGACCACTAGACACTAGACCACATGTATGAATACTATAACCACTTAACCATTATATCAGTAACTTTATTTGCATTAGTACAAACACAAACTGCAAAAATTGCATAAAATATGTACAGGACTCTATTAGTAGAAATGCAGTGTAGTAATGGTTTGTTTGTTGATTCAGTGTTGATATAAAAATATTCATCAGTGCAGGTTTAAAGCTGAAAGACAGCACAGCCTTATTCATTTCAAATTCAATTTACAGCTGTATACTGTCAAAGCAATGGGAAATAGAATACTGTATTGTGTGTGACTTGAAATGCAGCCGTGTAATTGCATTCTTCTACCATGGGAGCATAACCACTGTTCCTGAATCATGCTATTGAAATATATCTGCCATAGGCTTTGGCAGAAGAATGAAACACATATGCAAGTTTCTTCCTCTATGTGTGTGTGTGTGTGTGTGTGTGCGTGTGTGCGCGCATGAGAGATAGAGAGAGAGAGAGAGAATGAGATTTTCACTTCGGTTCAAATTGCCAACTGATCATTCACAGTGATGTGTGGTCAGGGCTCCTATATAACACTGCCGGGACACACATCTGTGATCTACACTTTCATTTCCATTCTGAGTGACACTGACAATCTCTTCTTCACTATCCATTGCTTCTCACAGCCTCTGTATGTGTGTGTCTGTATGTATAAGAGAAAGAGAGAGAGTGTGTGTGTTCCCAATCTGTACTGCAAGCCTGTTTGCCTCTCTTTCTCGCTGTCTCTGTCTCTGTGTGAAAAAGAGGCAGGTGTTGCTTACATCCAGACCAGGCAAATGCACTGCAAATGGATTTCACATACACATAAAGCAGAGACAAGTTGATGCCAACTGTGCTTGGGGTGGTGAATTCTAATGTCCTTACAGCATGTTTTCAGTAGCCACTTTGGTGAAATGTTGAAATTATATTACCTATGTGTGCGTGTAGACACCCCAGTGTTTTAGAAGTTAGGTTTTCTATTAGAGAGGGTGCCCTTTTTCCAAGATTGTTCCCTGTGGTCATCATGAAGGTCTATATTTGCTAGCCCTGCATCATCTATATCTCGCCTGTCATTCAGATTGATTGACAAACAGAGAAATTCTGGTTATAGGTAATTTACTCCTGCGTGTTTGTGAAGTACATTTGCTTTTGAACAGCTTCAGTCGATTTAGGAACAAACACTACGTGCATAGTACAGTTTTTTCTGTAACTACAAGCTACTGTTTATCCAAAGGGCAATTTCTGATGCACCCCCTTTTCCAGCTATAACAGCTATCACTCTTTTTGGAAGCCTCAAGATTTTCTGTGTGAATTTGTTCCCATTCATTCTGTAGAGCATTTATGAGGTCAGACACTGATGTTCTACCAGAAGGCCTGTCTCTTGCTTTGTGCACTGGGGCTCAGTCATGTTGCCATAGAAAAGGACCTTCTCCAAGCATTGTCCAAAATGTCTCGGTGTGCTGAAGCATTAAGATTGCTATTCACTGGAGGGGCCTAGCCCAAACCCTGAAAAAGAGCCGCATTCCATTATCCCTCCATGTGTGGCCAAATACTTTTGTCCATATAGTGCATAAGAGTAACGTTATCCCAGTTTAAAACAGGGACATGATGGTTGGTTTTCTCAATCGACTGTACAGAAAGAGGTTACAAGAAGACATCTGATAAATGTCACAGATTTTAAAACAAATTATATCGTCAAAACTGAGTGATTTTTCTCAACATTCAAAAGGATCCAGTAATATATAAGCATCTAACATAATGTGAGGAATAAACAGAGGTTACACTGTAAAATGTCCTGATAAGTCAGATTCACATCTGCAGACGCAACACATGTGGAACACAATCTCCTATGAACAATATACAGTAGCAGATAATAACACATAATAACTGACCAAAGTAAACAGGTTGGTACAAACCACTGTTTAATCTTTGCTATGAGCAGATACTAGCATCTAGTGAACTGCCATCCCAAGTGTGGGATGCATAATATCGTGAACACTGTTAATTTGTGTTTTTGTTAAAATGTTATGTAGACCTGCGGCATCATCTGCCTATTTGATGAAATACTCATCAATCAGCTGGGACATCTGTTAGTGATAAGGTTGCGTGTTGCAGGTATTATATCATCTCTACCTGCTCCTGATGATTGTTTTGACAATGAAATGAAAAAGAAAACTCACATCTTTGTCTATTCTTGTAGTACTTACTCTACACTAACTCTGTCTTAAAAAATTGTTGTGTCATGTTTTCAGCCATTAGATCCAAAAAATATCCTGTGATCTTGCCAGTCTATATGTATCGTGGTCTCTTATGTCTTTTCCCTGCACCTCTTCCTCTGTGTTGCCAGGGTGTTATCCAGGATGTGAAGTTGATTTTTGCTCCCAATGGCTACATCACCCAGTGTCCTAACCTTAATCGCAGTAAGTACAATGATGACACAGTCATACAGTGTTCTGGAGACGCACTGAGAGCAAAGGTAGAAAAAAAAGAACACTTTCCATTACTGTGTGCCATTATAAAACTGGACTGTAATGAGCTATGTCAGCTGGTAGTAACCTTTCTTTGCTGATCACAGACAAAGCCTCTCTCCATGTTTTTCTTCTATTCCAATATTTTTTCTATTTTAGTTTTCGATTTATTTTTCTAATTTAGATTTAGCACATTGTGCTTGTTTTTCCATCTGTTTACTGTCAGACTGATTAAGATATGAGGCCACTGCTGTGCCACTGTCTCTGTCACTGATCAATAAGGCATGTAATCACATCTTGTCACTTGTTATTGATACTAGCACCATCCATAAAACCTAAGAAAAAGAGTGAACAGACATGTAGATTTTCTTTTTTTTTTGCTGCAACAACAAGCTATGTCCAAATAAATACAGTAGGGATATTTTGCCCTGTTTATCCCATATCTGAATGATTCCTTTTTGCATTTCTTTTTTTTTTTTTCGTCTGTGTTTCGGTGTTTCCTTTTCCTCCGTTGAGCCTGTCCGACCTGCAGCGATTTCCTGAACCTGGTGCAAGGCATCATGGACCTTCAGGAGCTACTGGCCAAGATGACCCTGAAGGTAAAAGCAACAGCCTCTCACAGAAGACTACCATGATCACATGCTGAAAAACTAAAACTGAATATACAAACGTTTGGCAAGCATGTTAGTGAAAGAAATGAGAGTCCCATGAAAATATTCCCTAACCTTCCCCAGTTGTAGACTAACAAAAAAACAAATGTAAACTAATAAAGAACTTGCACCCTGCTAAAGTTGGTGACAGCTGAATCCTTTGACTTTGTTGCCTTCGCTGAAAGACAGTTACTATCTCACTTTTGTACAATTTCAACAAGACCAAAAGAAAGTAATTATTGTTAGGAAACAAACATAAAATGAACCTTGCAGGCACCTTAATCCATCCTCAGAAAATATGATTACTCTGTCAGTTGTTATTGTGAGCATGGATTGAAGTGGTTTTAAAAGACTCACAAAAAACATTAAAGATATAAATGTGCCTAAGAGGGAGCAGCAAGAGGGACAATTACCTGGTCCCAGAGGGTCTTACGTAATGTTTACATGTTTTTTTGTTTGCATTTTGCACTCTATCAAGATTAGGGTAAGGAAACAGTAGTAGAGCTGCAATTTTTAATGTATTGTTGTTTAACTATCAACAGTAGAGAGAAGTAAGTATGCACCTGCACTATAGTGTCTTGAAAATGTACTCGATAAAAGTACTTGACTGAGTCAAAGTATTAACAGCAAAGAAGAGCTTTACCTTGTAAATAATTATTGACAGCAGTTTCAACTAAACATGTACGTACTTGCTGTTCTTTTGGAGCTTTTACTGTAGAACACAGTCCTGATCAGCAGATTGAATTGAGTTTTGCCAGTGCATACAAGGTTCAGAAAAGGTGTCTGACACAACAGGAAGGTAACTAGTATATGTTGTGCATTCTGCCCTGAAGCTGTGGGGGAGAGCTTGAATCATTTCTACCACAAACATCTGCCTGTGGATGTGATTGACTTTAAATGTGTATATTATCGAGTGTGTGGTTTTCCATGTGTTTGTGTGAGGGCTATCAGGTGGGAATGCATGAAGCAAAGACATTTTAGTGAGTAGACAAGCTATAGAATCATTTGCAGTGTAAAAAGGGCCAAAATGAGAGTGAGAAGAGCATTACCCTACTGCTGTGTCAATGCCTCCTGCTTCACTTGAACACACCTCAACCTGCTGTCACATGACCTCATTGCTCATACGAGTCCCAGCAGGGAGGATGCAGTCATCTTGGGCGCTAAATGGCTCTGTCTTTATGCTAGAGAATAGGGGAATTCAGCATGAGGTGAATAATTGTTTAGTCCTGAGTCTGCGATGTGGTGTGTCAAGGCAATTTGCTACGTATGAATTACCATAGCAGCATTTGCATAATACCAGTATGTTTGTGAGATAAAGCACAAGCAAGCATTTATGCCAAAACATTCAGTAAAATACCTCTAAACTGTTTTCCTGATATCACAACATGGAGCATCAGTGCAGATACCAATTCGAGTTTTGAGAGTATATTTTTCCATTTTAAAGGTCAGTTCAGCCCAATTTTAGAGACTACAGATATTCTCACCTTCCTCTAGTGCTGCACTGAACTTGAACTCAGATATCTG
>OMLM01008170.1:13387-38550 GCA_900302695.1 Helostoma temminkii
GTACTCCCCCACACACACACACACAACGTCTCTCTCTCTCTCTCTCTCTCTCACACACACTCACACTCTCACACTCCTCTATAAACAAACATGCACATTTTACACATTTGATCATCTTTTCTATTGCACATACGTACATGTAGGAGCGCACACACTTTGCACAAACGCAAACTGAGCAAGCACATGTCGTAAACACACACAGTGTCAGTCACATATCTACTTCTTTACATTCTATATAAATACAGTATCTCCTCTCTGTTTATAAGACCCTCTAACCTATTTATAGCTTAGTGCAGGGACTCATAATGTGAGATTTAGGAAGGTTTGTTTATGAGAATGCGTGTTTACACTGGGGGTCATGCTTTCTGTGGTTTGATGTCACATATATAGTGAAGTTGTAAAGTTGGGTGCCCATAATCAGGCGCCCAAAGTTTGAGTTGAACTTGTGTTTGCGTGTTGGCCAGTGGTAAACCTCCCAGGTTTCGGTTTGGCAAATATGCCTCATTTTAAAATCCTGACATCAAGCATAGACAAGAGAACAGGCCATCTGTCTTGGGTTAGGATCGCCTAAAGACAAAACCATAAAACAACCACATACAGGATACATGTGCAGGCCAGCAACAGACTACGAGAAATGTTGTAATCTGTTAATGGCACTGCACGGACGCTTGCACCAGATGCTGTATCATCTTTACCTGGGTGGGTGGAGGAATGGGAAGCTGGACCAGTAACTTAAAATATGTAGATATAGTTTTGTACCAGTTATTTTATTTCATGGCTCATGAATTGCATCATAATGATAAGAGTTGCTCCTTGTGTTTCTATGATGCGGCACTTCGTAATTGACAAAGCTGAAGCTACGAAAATGATACAGAAGACCTTCACCAAAGCTATATTATTATTATTATTATTATACAGTAGGAATCCAGACATCTGACGGCAGCAGGGATTTCACAGCACAGGAGGAACAGTCTGTAACTGAAGCAGCTGTTGAGAGCACTCAGTTTCGTATCATGCAAGGGAGATGTTAATAATGACCAGGAGTTTGGACGTCTTCCTCCTCTCTCTGTAAAGACCATCGAGAGCATCTCAGGACACAGTATGTCTAGCCTGTTTGCTGCTGACAAGATGGCTCCCACACCACAGTGGTTAGTGCATAATAATTCTTAGTCCCTAATGACCTCTCAGGTTACTCTAGTGACCCATTTTGGGCAAGATTTGAAAATAACAGGGCACTGAAACACTCCAGTCAGAATCTAAAACTGTCGAATCACATCCTCACTTTCATCATAATAGTTTTGATATTACAAAAGTAATACACAGTAGAAGCTCCTTGACTCATTGTCTTCTTAAGTGTGTTTTTTATGTGTGTTCCCATCCACTTAGCATTACATACAGCCAGACTGCTGCTTTATAGAAAATCAACCTCCTGCTTAGAGAGACGATATGTGCTGAGAGAGGATAGGGGAAAAAAAAGAAGCATCAGAGGAATGAGACGGAGTAGAAAAATGAGAGGGATAAAGATGAGATGGGGAAGAAAGAGAGGAAAATAAACGAGACAGTCAATTAGAGAGACAGAGGCTATCAGTGAGGCTGAGAGAGAGAGGCAGAGAGACGGAGAGGGGGAGCAGCAGGACTCTCTCGTCTCGTTATGATCCATCTCGTCCCTTTGTACCAGCTGACGTTTTTATGATGCAGCCTGCTGGCTGGGCTAATGGCTTCCTCCATTATACTGAGGGAACACAGTGACCCCGACACCCGGATAAACACAGCGCTCACATCAAAACGCCTCCCACCTCCCCACCACAGCCTGCAGTCTGACTGTGATTCAGCACTGCCACTCTGATCTGAAATGGACAGTTCCAGAACTGGGCTGGTCTCGAGACTGTGAGTAAATGAAGTCACAATTTTATACAATTTTAAAAAAAAAGTCTTTGGTTACATGCTGATATGATATTTTAAAAATTACACTGTTAAAAAAACAAAAAATAAATAAACACTTAAACACCACATCCTAGATCTCGATGAATGAAATCTTCCAGTTGAAAATAATCTTTATTATATAGTGGAATGCATTGAGAACAAAATAACATAAGAATGATCAATGGAAATCAAAATCATTATCCCATGTAGATCTGGATTCAGAATCATACTGAAAATAAAAGTGGAAAAGTCAGATCACAGGCTGATCCAACTTCTGTGGAAATTCCTCAAGAAAATTCAAAATGAGGCTCAGTAGTGTGTGTGGCCTCCACGTGCCTGTATGCACTCCCTACAATGTTTGGACATGTTTCTGAAGAGACGATGGATGTGTGATGAAGGATCTCCTCCCAGACCTGAATCAGGGCATCAGTCAACTCCTGGACAGTCTGTGGTGAAAAGTGGCGCTAGTGGATGAAACTAGACATAATGTCCAAGAGGTGCTCGGTTGGTTTCAGGTCTGGGGAATGGGCAGGCCAGTCCATAGCATCAATGTCTTCATCATGGAAGGAATGCACCAGCATATGGTCTTACAATGGGTCTGAGGATCTCATCCTGGTACCCCCAGACCAGCAGCAAACATTCATGCCACAACATTGATGTGCCATCCTGGATGAGCTGCACTACCTGAGCAACTTCTGTGGGTTGCAGACACCACCTCATGCTACCTCTAGTGGTGAGCACACTGGCAAAAATGCAAAAGTGACCAAAAATAAGCCAGAAAGGATGAGGACAGGGAAATGGTCTGTGGTCACCACCTGCAGAACCCTTCCTTTATAGGGGTTGTCTTACTAATTGCTTCTAATTTCCAACTGTTGTCTGTTCCATTTGCACAACAGCAGGTGAAATTGATTCACAATCAGTGTTGCCTTCTAACGTTTGAGCAGTGTATATATATTAAAATTTTTCTCAAGCAAAGTTAGTGTAATTTCATCTGACACGTCCAACATTGAGTCGTCTGTATAGGAAATGAAAATTCAGGGTATGGAAGTTGAGAGCTGCCAAAATTTAAACAATTTTTACACATTGTGTAGATAAAACTTGTTTTTGAGTTCTTGTTGCAGGTAGTTATTTATAGTACTGATAATATTATTACTGGACTTAATAGTAAACCACAATTTGGATTTTTATTTTTGTTAAATCTCGCACTCAGCCATCCTTACCACTGTGCGGGATAAAATCTTACAAAAATTAAATTCACATTCCTGGGTATGCATACATTTCCATACTATGTATATGGATGCTATAAATATGTACCTTTCCCCGCTAGTAAAGTTAACTAATTTCATCCTTATTTTATTATCCTAATAGTTTCATAAACCACAAAAATAAGGAAAATGTCAATCACAGAAGTCCAGTTGTTGCATGTCACATCATTAAAAACATGCCAGTGGGTCTACTTGTCTAATCCATTAGTTACAATCACAAAAATACCAATAATAAAATATGATAATGTCACAGTGCCAACACTAAAGGTACGCTTTTACATCCCTATTTGACACATGACTTAATGCTCAAAGACAACTGACAAGAAAACGTAGGTCAAGTTAACAGTACTGCCTGGATCTTTGTATGAGGTGTAGATTTGCATTGACTGATCATCTCTGAGCTAAGATGATCTCTAAGCTAACCATCCTGATCTTTCTCGGCTGTTAAATTGAGGTCATCATTGTTTAGCAGCAGGTCTTCCGCTGACAACACCAACATGACTCCTCTTATCTAAACATGGTGGGAGGGAACCAAAATAGAGAGCCTCTGATATTTTGAATATTGTGTACACATTGGGTGAAAATTATTTCCTTTCCAACCTCCCCCCTTCTACCAGTAATGGCTTCGGCCTTTTACCCAGACTTCATCTTAAACCTAAAAAGATGGGAGCAGGACAGCTACTGCTTGTTCACATAATAAATATGTCATATTCTCGCTCTCCTGCTGTTGAAACGCGTGGTGTGGCTGTCGGCCCCCGGCTAAGCCCCGCTCGGCTCTGCACCAGAGCTTTGCGCCATCCTGCCGGCTAAAACTGCTCGGCGTGCATGCTCGCACTTAATAAACGGAGAGTAATTTGAGCAGCTGCAAGTGTGAGATGTTTTGATTCCCTGGTCGCAGTGTAAAGAAAAATGGAATGACAGAGGGAGAGGGAAACAGCAGTAATTATAAAACTAATTACCAAATGCTGATGATGCCCATAGGCTTTGCATAACTAAATTTAGATGAGGAAATTGCTTTCGGCTGCCGACATGGCTGCCGGGCATTTCGTTCATCTTTTTTTTTTTTCCTCCTGCTTTCTCGTCTTGCATGTTGTCACACACTCACACCAAAGAAGAAAAAATAATCACCATGAAAACAATTACTCGAACACCTCTGTATATTTTCTTTATATTGTTGGCAAATACAAAATCGCTCCGGGAAGTGTTGTTGTCCAACATTGTGTTGTAATGACAGGAAATAAAGTTGCTTGTTTCTGTTTACCCCCTGAAAGACGCTACAATTAAGCAGAACATGGGTATGCTGAAAGAGAGAGAGAGAGAGAGAGAGAGAGAGTCATTCGCTTATTGAATCAGGCTGCGTTTCTCTCTGCGGGTTTGCATATGGAATGACATGTTTTTGTCTCGTATAGTGTCTACATGGATTTGTACAAAGCTGAGCTCTGACACTTGATTTGCCCATGGAGTGATCACACAGAACGCGTCTGCTGTACTGTCAATCAAGTCTGCATCTTATCACTGAACTGATAATGGTTGTTCACAATGATGTGTTTGGTTGTATAAGGTTCGGTTGGACTAAAGCCGGGCAGGGACTCCTGGTCCGGCTCAGTGGAACGCGTAGCTGATTCATGATAAGTACATGATCATTGTTGTTTACTATTAAACAAGGGTTTTAAAGAGATTCCAGGTCCCATTTGAAATATTTGAGTAACTGTTTAGGGTATTTTAAAGACTTCCGGGTCTTTTCATGTGTTGGACTGTTCTACGGGTTTGAAGAGTTTACTTGGACCTTTTTGTTCTATT
The DNA here is from genome assembly GCA_900302695.1 of Helostoma temminkii. Lineage (NCBI taxonomy): Eukaryota > Metazoa > Chordata > Actinopteri > Anabantiformes > Helostomatidae > Helostoma > Helostoma temminkii. Next base: position 18,376 of record OMLM01008170.1, read on the forward strand.
GCTAATGGTTTCTAGCCAGTTTTACAGGCGTTTTAGATGACTTAAACTTTTTACAGAGCTTGGAAAAAGACATATATCTAAAAATATATGTGTCTTATAAAGTACTTTGTTTTGGTTTTAGGGATTTTATAAGTCATCTTAAGGTTCTGGGGAAATCCTCCAGGCTTTTTTGTACTGGGGTTTATAATAGTAGTTCTGAGGATCTTTAAGATGTTGTACACGTTTAATTCAATTCAGTTTATTTATATGGCACCAAAACACAACAAAGGTCATCTCAAGACACTTTACAATGTAATACTTGAGACATTACAGAACAATACAGTCTGGGGGAAAGGGTGAGTGGAAAAAGCGTCTTTGCGGTTCAGAATCTATTAAGATGGGGTTTTAGTTCTGGAAAGTCAAGGAGTTTACATCAGGTTCCATTGTTTAAGACTGTTTTAACTGAGAAGTGTAGATGTCTTGTTTATAGGGGATTTTTACAGTAGTTCTGTTGCTATCTTAGGGGGTTGCTGGTTTAATTAAAGACTTATCCTGAAGCCTTTAAAGGGCCACTGGCATCTGCTTATATACATTTTTTAAGGGGTTCCAAATATTTTTTCTTAAGCCTTAGATGAGTGTTGTAGATGCCATCAGAGGACTTAATATTGATTGTTGGTATCATAGGTCTTTCAGGTATTTATAGTATTTCAGGTTTTGTAGCATTTTCTTACATGGGTTGCAAGGATTTCAGGACTGGTTGTAACGTTTTTTTACAACAAGAGTTTTAAACACATTTACTGCAAAGCCTCCGTGAGGGGATGCAGTTTTTTTCAAGAAACCTTTAAAGAGCTTCATGGGTTTCTTGAGATGTAGTTAGATTTTAGTTGCATGGCAGCATTAAGGAGTAGGGAAGATTTTACATTGCTGGGTAAAGACGATCAACAAAAAAACATACATAAACTGTATCCTATGTTTTGTTTTGTTTTTGTTACTGTAACCTTCTTTCTCATCAGGCCTGTCATCTTCTATTTCCAGGAAGCCCCACACTGGTATCACTTTGTACAGTATTAATCATAGTGAGACTCATGTGAAGGACGTTTACCCATTAGAGCTGATGTCCTTACTAACCCAGTTATGCATCTAATGTCCTTTTCTAATCTGTTTATCCCGCTTTCCTTTCATACCAGACAAATGGGACATTATTGGCTTATGTACTGTACACTGTAAGGCCCTCAACAGTCAATCATCCACTCTAATATTCAGAAAGGCAAGCTTTGACAGTGAATTAAAATTGACATGAAAAGTGCATGTTGAACAAAGTAAAGTATTTCCAATCAGGTGTAACTGGCTTGTCTGAGCCAGTGGTGATATATGTTGGCAATTAGCTAAGCGGCCTCAGTTTGTCTTAAAGGGTGTTTTTTATTTTTTAATTATTTTTCCCCCTCCTCCAACAACTGATCATGAATCAAAATGTCAGAATAAACTCTGGAATAAGGAGCTTTTTAAAAAGCTGCAACACCGATTGCCAATACACATGGCTGGATTGGAGAGAGTGTAGGGAATAGGCAGGAATGTGCAGTTTTAACCATCAAATTCTCTTGGTATCTAGAGTACATCCAATAATACATGCAGATAATAGTTACCATAGAAACTGTGTATATACTGATAATGGCAGCGGGCCAGAATGTACCAGTTAAATCTAAAAACAATATAAAAGCCTAAGATTGTGATTTGTACTTTTTACGTGTACGTTTTAACTCGAGTTGAGGGACTGGACTTGTCTTTTCCCCCGCACATAAAACAAATACTAGCAGGCACTCATCAACTAAAGGACTATATCAAGGATTGTATCTTTATGTGTGGACAGAACAACCTCCAGCCAATATATATCAGCTCGCAGGTGAACAGCCTATCCGAATGACATCATCTGACATCAAATGACATGATCTGAACAAATCATGTCATCTGAAGGACATCTGGAGGAGCAAGCTGACCAAGACTACAGCGTTTGTAGTCAAAGCATCCAGATGAGCAGAATAAGTGATATTTTAATAGGATGATCTTACATATTTTTATACACTTATTTTAGTTACTGTATATGCCGTAAACTCCAGAAGGATGTGTAATGTTATATTGGATGATGGTCGCTCCAATCACAGCTTGTGATTGCAGTGAATCATCTGCACGAGCTGTTCTCTGCACTGTTATTACCTTCTCACACACACACAGAGAGAGAGAGAGAGAGCAAACATGTGGAGACGTAGAGAAAAATACATATCCACTCACAGAGCCATGCGCACAGACTGCTGCACACTCTGATCGAAACCAATGGATTTAATGGATTTTTACAATTTAAAATGTAACAGGGGAGAGTTGGAGGACACAACAGAGAGCGGGGGGGAGATGAATGAATTGGGAAGATAGAGAGAGAATTAGATAAACTGGAGAGTGAGAGAGAGGGCGACTGAGCTTGTGTTTGCTGGGCCGTGAAGCATTCAGCTGTACTGCCATCTGAACGCTCCGTTAGCAGTCAAGCCATTTCTTAATAACACTCATAACTGCTCTCTGAAACACTCCTCCTCTTGCCTCCATCCTCCTCTGTCTCTACTGCTATCCCTCCATCTCATCATCCGCATCGTTCATCTGTGTGTATCATTGCGGTTTCATTCCATCACTCTGTCACCTATCGCCATACTTCCGTCTGTCAAGTTCAGAATAGCATTAGCACTGCATGGATTTTTATTTGAGTTAGCCCCTATAACAATTTTGATGCTATTGTATTCTTCCATTTATACATATATTGTGTTTCCTATGGTGCTTTTGTTTTAAATTGACAAGACACCCTCTGTGCAGCAGTCTTATATACTTTACTTTTATATGTATATACTTTTTGTAGACTATGATCAAAGCTGGAGGCGGTTTGCCTATGTTGACCCACAAGATACTAAATCACAAGTAATTTCAAGGCACTTTACAATGTAAGGTTCAATACTTTACATAACTTAACAATACAACTATATATAATAATATAAGAAAACCCAACATATCCCACTTTAACAATAACTATAATGCAATAAAAAGAGGAAAAACCGCTGATTTCAGAAAAAAACCCAATGACCATTTCACCTGTGGTGATCAATAGACTGTGGAGCTTGTGCATAAGTATAAATATCTCTGCACTGTTATTGACAATAAGTTGACTTTTGAATCTCGTGTTGACTTTGTAAGAAAGCCCAGCAAGCATGAGAAATGTGGTGAGAAAATTGCAGGAACAAGTTTGAATGACCTTTCTAATATGTATCGGACTAGGACTTTGAAGAAGGCCTAGTCAGTCTTGACAGATTCTAGCCAGCCCTTGTTTAATGAGTTTAAGTTCCTTCCATTTGGGTCTGGATACATTGCCAAAAGTTTTGGAACACCCCTTCAAATCACTGAAATCAGGTGTTCCATGGCCACAGGTGTATAAAATGAAGCACCTAGGCATGCAGACTGCTTCTACAAACATCTGTGAAAGAGTGGGTCCCCTTTAGTGAATTTAAGGGTGGTACTGTGATAGGTAGCCACTTGTGCAATAAGTCAATAAGTGAAATTTCCTCACTACTAAATATTCCACTGTCAACTGTTAGTTGTATTATAACAAAGTGGAAGCTATTGGGAACAACAGCAACTCTGCCATGAAGTGGTAGGCCACTTAAAGTCACAGAGCGGGGTTAGCGCATGTTGAGGTGCACAGTGTCGTCAACTTTCAGTCACCTCCAAACTTTGTGTGGCCTTCAGATAAACTCAAGAACAGTGATGCAATGGACTCTAGACAACAACACAACACACAACTTTGTACATTTGTAGCAATCTCATTGACATAATGCACATTCACACATTCTTTGCATAGTAGTGCCAGTTTGTGCTATCTGATTAGCATGTCTATGGGTTTTCCCAGCTATAGCTAGCGTCAAGCTAATTAGTATGAGCACACTTAACAGTTTGTCTGAGATTCCAACCGTTCAGGTTCTGAAAAAATACAGAAGCTTACTCTATCCTCTTCCATTCCTTCCTTCATTATTCCTTATTCTTATGTTTTCTGCTCTTTGTTCCCACAATCCCACCTTTGTTTATTCAACTCCTTCAGCTCTTTTAATTGGTCTCAAACTTTTTATCCATCATCTCTGTCTGTTCCTTTACTGTTAATATTCCCAGTTGTTCTACTTTCCACTTTCAATGTCCCCCCTTTTTTCCATTGTCTCTACAATTTCCAAACCTACTTTTCTCAGTCTTTCAGCATTTTCTCTAAACACAGTCTCCCATCTTCCATTCCTTCTTTGTTCCCTCCGTCCTTGACCTCTTTGCATTTCTCTTTTCCTGAATCGCTCTCTCCCCTCCATCCCTCTATTGTGTGTTCCGTTCCAAACCAAAGACAAGCTGCTGTTAAAATAATTGGAACCGTTGTTTTCTAACTACAACACTAGAAATCCTCTGTTGCATATTAACATAGTGAAGATGAAAAAAAAGTAGCTTTAAGGCTAAAAGCAGAGAGAGTTCATTTTGAAGCCATCTGTCCCTTAGGATGCTGATTAATGTGTCGCCGGCTGCCTGTCACTCAGCCTGTTTGATCTGCACACTTACTAATTGATTTTTGAATATGTTTTAAGGAGGAAAAGAAACACAGGCTAAATTGACTTTGATGAGGTTGTTGATCAGAAGAACTTTTTATGTAAGTAGCAGTATGTTTGGTCTCAGCTGAATCAAAGAGTGCTAGTACTAAGCATGGCAGATATGATTAAATCCATGTTAGATTTGTCACAACACTTAATCTTCCAACTACTTAAAATCTTCTAACCCCCACAGAGTAGAAAATACGATAGTAAATGGCAGAAATGTTTTACTGTCATGTTCATTGTCAGTGTATTTGTGACTTCCCGTTTACATTAATAGTCAGCTCAATCACATCATGTTAAGAGAAGCATGATTCAGTTACAGTCGCATCTCATACAAAACACATTTGCAATTTAGTTTTATAGAAAATAGCAAAGTGTAGTCATACATTTAAGTTGTACATTGTGGGCGTTTCTCAATATAGAGGACACTAAGTACAAACTGCTGTTCTTGAAAGTTCAGACTTGGAAAGCACGAACTCTCGAGGACGGGAGGACACAGAAAACTCGATGCACAACTGAGGCTACAAGCTCAGATCTGCTTTGCTCAAGTGTTTATATATAATAAACCCCCTCACATCTCTTTGGTGTCATTCTCATGTACTCATTGTGTAAAAGTACACACAGTATATGGGCTATATTAAATGGGCTTTATATTATCCAGTAGCTAATTTAATCCCTGATTAAACAGGTGGAGCAAGAACCCTTCCGCTTCTTTGATCTGTACTTTGAACTAGAACTGTACTTGGGCTTTGACTGATGATTTTTCACAAGTCCTTAAGAAGGCAAGTACAGAAAAGTATGCAGATCGAGAAACAGGTACTTGTTAGCTCCCTCTGTCAGTGGTGGAAGTGGCCGATATGAGCGAGTCTGGGTCCATGGTACCAGATCAGGTATATATCAGATAAAGGATTAAGTATGGAGAGAATGTGAAGAGCTAAGACTGAGTGTTTTTCTTTCTTGTTCAGACTGTTATTAAGGAGCAGATGTGTCATCTGGAGCCAGGATGATACAAGTGAAATATGAGAAGCGTAATTTCTTCGTTTTGTCACAGCGTTGCATCACTCAGAAACATCACTACTGTCTGTCACACAAATGCACACATCACACTGACACTTTTCAATATATAAAGATGGGGCTGATTATGATGCTGCTCATGTAAAGATCTGTGTGTGTGTGTGTGTGTTGCAGTAGGTCAGGCGCCTAATGGTCTCTTCATTAACAACCCCTGTTTCATTCTTTTCTTCTTGTCTCCATTTTGTGTGTTCATCTCTTGCTTCATACCAACTGATAGCACCGCTGTTAAGACTAATGAGCCTTTTGACTGTGTGTGTGTGCAGGACCTGATGTTATTAAATGATATCAACATCAAGGCTCCTGTTTGAAGTTTAACTTCCCTTTTTGTTCTCTCTCTGTACCACCAACACACAGACGCACACATGCGCACACACACTCACACTATTATTGTACTTCCTAAGTTATGTGAGAGAGTTTATTGCAGAGTTATCAACGCTCAGCATCAGTTCTGAACTCTCTGTGTGTGTATTTCCTATCAGTGCTGTGTCTCAGTACGGGGATGAGAACCATATATCATAGTTCTACTGTACCAGATAGCTTATCTCTCTCTCTCTCACACTCTCACACACATACACACACACACACACACACACACACACACACACACACACCCCAGTCTGTTCAAAAAGATTTTATTGTTCTGGAAAATCATTTGGGGTTTAGATTAATGTCTGTTTCTGTGTCTGTCTGTCACCCCATCTCCCACTCTCCATCTGTTAGGGTGATAAAATAAAATAAGGTCTCTTCATTCCAAATCACAAAAACTGTGTACTACGTCTGCAGCAATCTGCTTGTATCAAGAAATCAGATTCTAAAGCAGACTAGACATGACTTCATACATTTGAAGCATGTATTAAGTCATTCTATAAATTTTTACTAAACTTTTACATATAGTTAAAGGTTACAACACTGTTAACATTGTACTGTTTTATCAGTCACTGTGTTGATGCACATATGAAGACATGGCGACGGTAGCTCAGTAGGTAGAGCAGTCATCTTTGAAACCCCAAGGTTGGTGGTATGACTCCCACTTTACCCGATCCCTGGCTACGTGTCGAAGTGTCCCTTGACAAGACACTGAACCCCTGTACCCTTGGCTCCTCAAAGGTGCAGTCTGTCCACAAAGCAATTTCCCCACTGTGGGACTAATGTAGGTTAAAAAAAATAATACAGTACAGACAGTTTTCATGCTTGTCTGTTGCAAAAGTAAAGTAATAGATAATAATTTTTGTGCTGTACAGTAGAAGGGGTTCATCTTCAGGCAAGTTTTGATCAGTTATGTCAATCTTTAAGTAAATGGATGGACGGAGCATTCAGATGTCTTCTACAGGACTTCCAAGCACGAGGATGCACAAGGATCATACTAGAAAAGCACTGCACAAAAGAAAGTTTGCTTCAGATAGAACTTTGGGGCCAGCTCCATCTAATCTACAAACAGTCTCAGTCAAGACTGCCATTTAGTCACAATAAATAAAATAAACAAATAAACTTATGGTGTTTATTCTAATTTATCAGATCTTCTGAGATGATCTACAAGCCATATTTATATGACCTGTCACAAGTCTGTCTGAACGTCTTAAAAGCCAGATCGTTGGTTGTACATACTATTCTCATAAGAACTCAATCTGATAGAAATTTCCAATTCTGCCAATTCTAATATGAGGGAAGAATCATTCCATTCAGCAGTGGTATTGTTCTGGTTAAGTCTTTAATTTACAGGTCCATTGTTTTCCATATAATTTTTTGTAACTATTGTCATTCTCAAAGTTAGCTGTTAATTGCAGTACCAGGGTTCATAAATAAATGTATACTGACAATTTGAGCCCAGTTAGAAGAAAATGGAGAGGGTATTAGTTGTAGCAGTCACTAAGTACTAGCTCATTACAGTGGGGTCCAGAAGTATTTGGACAGGAACAGAGTTTTGTGATTTTTGCCTTTATACACCACCACAATGGTTTTTAAATGAAACAATCAGGATGTTATTGAAGAGTAGAATTTCAGTTTCACATAAATCTGGCATTTACAGTTTACTGTTAAATGGATCGTGTAGATACTTACAGTAAGTGTCTCTAGTCATCTCATTTCTGATGTGAATTCTGGACACAGAGCAGAGGCTTTGTTCTAGCTGCCATTTTCTCGATGCTTCCTGAAATGTGTTGTCAACCTTCAAGTACGGCATTGCCAGTGATGCTCTCTCACATGCGCAGTTCAATCAAACTGTTCAGTGTCTTTTTAATGACGCTCCCTAGTGGGTGACAGTCTGTTGCACTGGTGCACACAGAGGATAGTGGCCACTGATTGGTAGGTGTTATATTGCATGTGACACCATGACTTCACTCAGCCTGTTTAAAGTCTTTGGTCCAACAACTACTTTCTGCATCAGGGTGACATATCCTGAAATATTCAGAAAAAAACATAAACAATAGCATGTGTAACATTTGATAAAACTTACATTTCCACTTCGGTGTTGATACTGAATCATTAACAGTCAGACATATCCTGCTTCGGTATCAATGGATCATAATTCTTTTCTGTTTCTGATAGGAAGCAGTGACACAGATCAGATGGTGCTGTGTTGAAAAATGGTTTGTGGTGTTATTTACTTATTTAGGTTTTATCTCGGTGTGATGCAGGCTGCAGATATCAGCTCCATTTACAGCAAAACCGATGCACACAATGTTCTTTACGCAACTGTAGCTTCTACTGCAACTCCAACTGTTCTCTCTGTTTTCTGCTGCATTAATATGTTCTGTACCACAAAGCTTCCTCCAGCTACCTTCTTTATTTCCTCTGTGTTACCTATCTGTCTGTCCACCTGTCTCATAGTATCTTGGTTTAGAGATTTTCTTTTTTTCTATTTTGTGCTCCATTTCCAATGTCTTTCTTTCTCGATTTTCTTGATTTCATGGCAACAGTATGAGTGTGTGTGAGTGTTTGTGTGTGTGTGTGTGTGTGTGTGTGTGTGTCCTTGGGTGTCATTTAGTAAGTGTTATCACGGCCTAAGTATTCCACAAGTATAAAGCTGGCTTTATGATTGAGCCTAAGCATGAAGAATTGCTTGTGTGTCATTGACACCCACAGACAAGCCACAGCAGGGGACTGTCAGTCAAATACTATCTGTCTATCAGCGTCTACTATCCAGCCTGCAGTCGAATGTGTTGTGCTAAATGGCATTTTTACACATTAATGCCTTTGATTACAGTGAGAGATGGATGGAAGGCAGTGGCAGCTACACATGACACTATACCCCCCAATACCATGCACTACCCTGAAAACACACACACACATACACATGCCCTAATAACCCTGGCTTTGACATTTGAAGTAACATTATTATTGGGCTCATTTGGAGCACAGAAGCCCCAGGCAGAAGGTACTGTTCATCAGGTAGACTGGGGCTGCTTGAGACTGGAGGGTCAGGTAGGGTAGGAGGTGTAAAGGCTGTTGAGGGAGGTGGTGGCTGGATGTCAGTGCCTCTAGGTTTGACATTCACAGCACAACAGACAGCAGAGATGGATGCAGGGTAGCATTCCATCTATGCACGCATGACAGAGCCCCTCCCCTGCACATTCAATCCCACATGGCCTTTCGAGAAAACTGGGGTCAACTCCAGGTTTTTCATTTCTGTTGCTTATTGCAAAAGCGAACAACACTATCACAACTCATTGGTTTTTCATGTTGTCGGTTCTCCTTTCAGAGGTGTCCTTTGGCTCCACCCTGGATACGACTTGAGACAATAGATGCAACAGGTGGGCTATGTGGATTAGTGCCAAGCCACATACTACTTACTTACTAACAGATCTAAGAACTGGCAACAGGCTGGATGGTACTGATCACTTTAGCCTTCAGTTATGAGTAGGTTAAGTATGTAAGAGAGTGTTTGTACGGGTGTATGTGTGTTTTACATACATGCATGCAGAACTACATGTGCAGCATGTACATTTGTAGGGCTTTATATACACATGTTCTCAGTTTATGTATACACAAACTTGTGTCCCTGTGTGTGTTTTCTTATGCCGGTGCATATTGTGCATGTGTGTGCAGGTTAGATGGGGCTTGTGGGGTCAGAAGATGCTGCAGGGCTCTGCTGATGGCTGCAGGAAACTAATCAACCTTGTCTGTGTATTCCCCGACCCATCGTTTTCTTAATGACCTGCCCTGACAGGCCTGCTGCAGCCTCGGCCAAACCTCCCTGCACCGCTCAATGGATGAGCGGCCCCCATCAGCAACATGTTAATGACCCAAAGAGTGGGAAAGGGAGGGTGGACAGTGGAAAAAAAAGAGATGGTGAAAGGCAAAAAGAAAAAAAAAAACAACACAGAACTAAAGATAAACAGTGGATGAGCAACATAATAGCTGGGTTGCACTTTTACAAATATTTGAGGATATCAAGGCACAGCCAGGTACCTGGAGCTAGCCCAAGCCTAGCTAATATTTACAGGCCAGTAGTAATGCAAAAAAGACACTGGATCCAAGAAACATTAAGACCTGCTTATTATTAAATAACACAGATATGTGTTCATCCATATATAACCAGTCTGACTTTTGTTCAAGAGAGATACTAATGTTGCATATCAAGCCAAGATTTCAGCAGGAACTTGGCCAGTTTTTTTTTTTACTCTGCAGCACTGGTAGTGCCCTGTCCTGTAATTGGTAGGTAAAATTCAATTTCAATTTCACTTCTTAGAAAAGAAAAGCTCACACTTTGCATGTATCTTAGTGGACACAACTTTTAGTACACTATGGCAGACTAGAGCTAATATCCAACACTTTTTTCATTCTAACTGGAGAATACTAAGTAGCTAAATATACATGTACAATGTCTTTTTCATATGTAATTTCAGGGATATTTCATTGGGTATTTTTTTAACTGATCAATGTTGGCTTGCCTCGGAAGTTGTTCTGGTCCTCCATCATGAAGGATGTATTTTTTCTTTGAGGTGCAAGGATCAAGGATTGAGGAGAAGTATTTGGAGAGAGATAAGAGAGCATACACAAGACCATCCTTCATGGAAGTCTTTTACTGGACCAACAAAGCCCTTTATTGGAAACCTGTTGGTGACTGGATGCTGCAGCTGATCTCACTGATGTGAAACCACATCATAATACCAGCACAGTTTTATACTGAAATACACTGATAATATTAAACACAACCAACATAAAGCCGGGCAGACACTGTGGGACATGTTTGTGTTGCAGACACATTTTAATAATTTTACTCAGCCAGAACCTGTGACCTGTGCTCACATTCAGACAGTTGATCAGAATGAGATTACACTGCAAGACAGCCGACCAGAATTTCTGATATGCCACTAACCACTGCGATTGTCCATAAGCAAGATCATTGGTGGTTCAGGTGATTAATTGAGCATGGGTACCCCAGTCACACTGCACATCAAACAACTACCACTATGGCTTAAATTGTGCTACATTTTAAATTCAGTCGGGTGCAGCTGAATCGGGTCAAATTTCTGGCCAAATACATACAGTGTCTGTCTGGCTTAAGACACCCACATTCTTTATTTTATTTGTTTTCATATTCATAATATGGATCATAGATCTGAGGTTGTGTTATCCAAATATTCGCTGAAAGGTGTTTTTAAGCATTGTTTTTTAACATTGTTGTGAAAATGTTTATTTTTACACATTGAAACACTGATGGAAATCTACCATAACTTTAAGTAATTCATATCCCTGCTACCACTGCAGGTATGCATATTATGCACACATATATGTGTGCATATATGTGTGCATATTATGCACACATATATGCATATTAATTATCTATTGTCTAGCATTGCCCCTGATCTTGCATGCATGATGTCTCTGTCTAGCTAGCTTACACATCATTGGTAAGCTATTTGTACATAGCATGACAAAATGTCTCAGATGTCAGCTAAGAGTGCAAAAGAGCAGGTGGTGAAGTCAAGAATGAAGGATAAGCAAGTAAGTGACAGCTAATGTTACAGGGTAAGAAAGTGGCAGTACGGAGAAGGGGAGCAGAAGTTCACATGCCATCTTTACCAAGATGGCAAAATGTTTCACTACATCTGTAGAAACGCTAACAGTAGATATTTCAGGATAATAGATAATAGACAGTAGATTAAACTACTAACATCAAAGTTGATAAAATGCCTATCTCATAAAAAAGAGAAACTTAAACTGTGACTCTTAATAATTATGTAATACCTCATGCATCAGCATCATAGCAAAAGATAAAAGAAGTGCTATCAGGCTGTGTGTGGGTATGGACCAGGTTGTTGGCTGGGAATTGAGGGAGTCAGTTTGGTGGTGGGTCGAAAAGGTCAGAGTTGCAGAACAGCTGCATCAGAATAACCCTCTCTACCTCATAAACAATCACTGTGGTGTGCACAGAATCACGCTGTCTGCAAGTGATGCCTCCAAGGCTACGCTTGAAATAAATGCAAATGTCAATATCATATGCACTTGAACTCAAAATTATGCAAGCCTATTTCAAATTAGGTGTACTGGCAAAATGTACAAACTTTTAGCTGTCTGCAATGAACAAATTAAACAAGAACTATTTAAATAACTCAACACAACTAATGTTAAAAGTGGTTCCTCCAAATTTAGCACAAAATGCAACTTTTATTGGCTACTGCAGTGTCAAGATTATTCAACCACTTCATGTCAAGTGTCATCAGTACTTAGCAGAGTGCACTTTTGCTGTTGTGACCTGTTACAAAAACAATGCATAGTCAGACACCAGATTCTGGCAGTGTTCCTGAGGAATCTTAGTTCATTCTTCACTGGCAAGATCACTAAAATTCTTGGGTTTGCATGACGCAATTGCCTTGCGTACCATCTAGGCTGCCCTGGTGAAACATCTCCTCCATCCAAACCTGCCATGAACATGACTCTAGCTAGCCTGCAGGACTTGATGAAAAGGCTGTGTGAAAAAGGTAGAGACAAAATTCATTTAAGTTTTACAAGATAACAGAAACATTAAATGGACAGGTAACAGGTTACGACTGATTTTTACAATCCTGTCTGTCAAAATGATAGTCAACAAAGACATCCGCTTTCACAACCACTGGAAACTTGAACTTTTCTAGACATTACCTGAGTGAACTGCATGTGAGAACGCAAATGTCTGAGTCAGGTGATCCAGGGGTTACCCTGACTTTAACCTTCGAGTGTGCTAGTACAAAGTCTAGGCTAAGGTCAGAATGTGATCCTTGCTGTGTCATGTTGTGTGCAATCTATACAGTTGCCCCTGCCCCTCACTGAAATCAAGCTGAGCTTATCATGGGCAATCTCCCGCTGTGAACGTACAACTCCGCACAACCTCGAGACCTGATTCTCCTGACATTGTCTGGAGTTGATATGTGAAAACTACTTAACACAACACATGTATGTCTCTTATTTATTTAAATTATTTGACCTGATAATGCATTTCTATGAACTGAGATAATTTGGATTAACAAGTAATGAATTTAAAAATCACATCGACAACAAAGTGTCTCCTTCGACTCCATGTTTATCCACCATTCATCCTGCAACATGTTTTAAGTGCACACATGAAAGAAAATAAAACCGACTCAAATCATTTTTAGCCTTTGGTCTGGTTTTGGTTCGGTACACTTTCTCACCAAGAGGACTGCAGGAGTTCAATAATTGATCTAGATCGAGACCACCTGTTTTTGGGTGGGTCTCATTGCAGTTGTTGTGTGATTTCTGTGCTCACACCAAACAAAACAAACTGCAACAAGAGGGAAAACAAACTTGAGATTTAAATGAGCTAAAGCTTTGTAGGTGTTAAAGCACCCTAACAGTAAAAGTAACTTGTGACACTGTAGTAAATGTTGTGAGCAAGTATCTTAGCCTATGCTGAGTGAAGACATAAATTCTTGTCTTAGCGCATGATTGCTGAAAATCCTGCTCAGAAAACTATACACCAGGATGTTAAGTCTTTAGTTGGAATGCAGTTATATTACTTTACAGATTCTATACTATTAACAATATGCCACAATAAAATAAATAAACCAGTATACATTTTGTTCTATTGAGGTAGGTAAGTGGAGGTTGTATTGGTGTCTGCATGTTACAGCTCAGGAAGTGCAGTGAAGGTAAACCAGATACTAGATTACAATATGGTGCCCTATTCCTTCCTTCAAATCTTCATTGTCATATATTCTTAATACTTAACATAAAATCATCATTATCGTGTAGGCACATACACGTTTTTTTCTTTTGTCTTCAAAATGACCTTCCACTGGTCTGTGTATAATGCAGGATATTTTCTTTCACCATACATTAATCAGCCAGCTGGTGGTTTTAATGTTGTGGACGATGAGCCACCATGGGAAACTTTTAATATCAGATCAATAGGTGTCACAACACACAGTGCATCACAGTTTACCGTGTGAAGGGCTGCAAAGCCTAACATTTAACGCCATTGCTTGGTGTTAACGCTGTGGCTCTATCTTACTGCAGTTATCATGTATAACAAATATTTCTACATCTTGGGTTGTAGTATAACTTCCCTATACTCCCTCACACTGATCTGCCTCAATTCATTTATCTCCATGTTCAGGCATCCAACCAACAAACCAGCCATGCTGGTTTTCATTTCTCCACTTTCCATGCCTGCCCTGTGCTGTTGTCTGGTCATTAAGGTCATTGACCTGTAATCTGATAGCAGTCAATGAGCTAACCAAATGAGCCAGCTAATATCTGAATCCTGCTGCAAGCACACAAACTCTCAATAATGCTTTGTACATTAACAGCATTAACACAAAGATCAGGAGAAAGGGTGCCTGGAGCAAGGGAGGGAATGAGTGAGGGAGGGGGAGAGAGAGAGAAAGAGAGAGAGAGAGAGAGAGGAGAGACGTGGAGACAAGCAGCAAAACCGAGGATGAAAGAAAATAAGAAAATCTTATCTATCGTTGAACACTGAGATTTTTTTCATGTTGTACGAGACATGGTTGTGCATACAATTCATCATCTTTTATTTAGAAAATGTACAGAGAGTCGTAAAACCTAGTAAGATGAAATACGTCTCTTGAATAAATTGTGAATATTCTGTGTTTTCTCTCTGTGATAGAACTGTATTTCATTCCCTGTCATTACGAAGCTGCCAGAATCCCCTGGCAGGCACAGGGAGGTTTGGGACTTTTAAGCCGTTTGTTTCATCTCAGGTATTAACCCCAATTTTATACCTACGCAGTGAGATAATCATGGTTTCAAGCTGTTAGTGTTTTCTTCACTCACCAAATCTGCACACTTTTAATCCCTGGAAACTAATTAAGATTTATATAATTATCATATTCGCCAGTTCAGCTTAGTCAGTTTGTGTGTGCTTGAACTCTGTATGTGCATGTGTGTATGTGTGTGTGTGTGTGTGTGTGTGTGTGTGTGTGTAAACACAAGAAAAGAGAGACAAACCACAGAAGAAATAGAAGAAAATCATGTAGAAAACTGACATTTTTAAGAGGAAATTAAATGAAGGAAGAGTGTTATACATAAATATATCTTTATGTGTGATAGGAGGCATCATACTGCTGCAGTGCTTTGGGGGGCACTGACTGACCAACGTCCCGAACCCCCTCACCACACACATGCACACAGTCACACACACACACACTTTCCCCTGTCAGACCCTGGAAATACCTCACATTCCTTCCGCTTCACTGACTGCTTTATAGCCCAGGAGAGATAACAAAGGAATGGTCAGGCATATAATACCAGTCTGCAGTGTGGACTCAGAAACCTGAGTGTGGTGTCCAGTAGTTTCTTGCTGAAACTACAGGACACCATAACTTATCTTGCCCATCCCGTACAGAGATGTCACTGACTGTTCTGCTAATGAGAATGGGTGTACTGTACATTTGAATGAGCCACCAGCATTGCTCACCTGTTAATCCCAGTGAACTGAAACCTCATCCTACTGTCTAAGCCGTGTGTTGGCTTGTCCTTGTATCTGGCCCCAGCTCATACCCTGGCCGACTGCGGTCCTACCACTCTCCCCTGGGATGAGGTTTTCTCTTTCTCTTGGGCTCAAGTTGCCAGCTCAGGTATCCTGGATTCCCTGGGTCTCTCCTCCTGTTTCACCTCCTGTAACATGCCTCCTTTCCTTTTACCATGCTCAGGTCATCTATACTATTCACCCCTTGAGTCTTCATCAGGATGACAAAGAGGGATGGCTAACAGATGCAGTGCTATGCATTCACTTGTATGCTTTGGTCCACTGATGCACAATCAAGATCAAACAGATGATATGCTTGAACAGGAGACAGCAGATTGATTTCCAAGGCCAGTTCATTACAGTGTAAGAAGAGAGCCTCACAGTCAGGTGATGTTCCAGCTGAAGTCTCTGAACCTCTGCTTTATGCTGGCCATAAAACAGGACTGACAGTGGAGCAGAATGTAACCTGGAGTTGTGCTTCTCAGTGAGACTGGCAGGTAGACGCGTTCTCTGATGTACTGTGATTCAACCATCGCTACCCACCTCAAAGTGTTCTCACTTCACACTTTTACCTTTTACTACAGCTTCCTTGCTGCAGCCCTTAGCTTAGTTTAGTTAATTTAGTTTTAACTTAGACAAACTATCTTAGCTTAGTTTAGTTTAGCTTCTATACCGCAATCAAGCCAGCACAGTGGAGAGTTGAACAGCTAAGTTTAAACAACCATATTTACTACCAGTTGCACAGATACATTATATGCTGCCTGGGTTTGCCTCACAGTATTAATGTGACACACAATTCAGCTCTTCTGAGATAAAGTCTCTTAATTTTTTCAATTTTGTGTCACTAACTCATCTGTTAAATAGTAATAATAATCCATTTAATGATATTTTGTAGGTTAAAAGAAGATAAAATAAAGATTTAAAAAAGATATTTAAGAATTAAGAGCTAAGCTCTGCCCTTCTACAACCTGCCTTCATTTTCTCTTCCTGGCAAAACTGCCAGAAAACATTGTACTCAGTTTTAGTTCCTGGAAAATCTTACTTAGGAAGTTCCCTTACTACTCCACGCTTGTGTCACACACCTGTCTGGGTTAAAGAAAAAAACTCTGAAAGATTTGCTGCTTTGCAGTTTACCCAATGCAGGTTTGTGATGCATTTATGGAACATCTGTTAATTCAGGCTGCAAAATAACCTTTTTACCAGACGTTTGAGTTAGAAACATTTATAGTTATAGGATCATTTGTGAACTACAGTAGAAGTTATCTTAAAAGATCCACTCAATGCATTGCAATGGAAATCTAATGGGACAGATAATCAGTTTCTTCAACACAAATTGATATCTATTTTTATAGGTTCCTCTGCTTTTTCTGTGTTGTAAAAAGTGGCTAAAGAGAGTGGAATCCCTTGTTGTTTGACCTGGCCATAACTAGAAGTATTTGAGGCACTAGGACACACGCTGATAACCAACATTCTGCTAGACTGCCACTCAGTCTATATTATTGCAAGAAAATAAAATATACCAAAATAATAATATATACTGACCAATAACAGCAATAGTTTTTCAAAGGAAGTAAATTCCACAAACAGTTTTTTTATGTGGATGAAAATGTAATTTCCCAGTGTTACTCATGGTGTCAGAAGATTTGAGGAGACAGAGAGAAAGGAGGAGTCACTCAGATTTGGGTGAATTTTGAAGACATATAAAGAACTTGAGAGGGGGGTTAGCTCATAGGGTGGGGGCTGAGCTGTGAGCCCAGCGGGAGGCCATGTCCCTCTGGGGATGGGTTTCCAGGCGTGGCACACCCCAGGGGCAAGACAGACAGACAGAGCCACATAGTGTTAACATGATGGTAACATTGATCGGCATCGGCCTTGCCTCCTCTCATTGCAGTGTCCTTGTATGAATGCCAGACCTTTGGGTAGGGTGGGAGTTGTCTGTTAAAAGAGTGTGGGTGGGGAGTGTGGTGCTAGCGTGGTCCAGTGGTAATCCCACATGGCACAGGCAAAGCCCCAGGTAGTGTTCTAGAAGAACAGTGGCAACTCTCTGTCATGGCCAGCTAGGGCTAATGTGTCAGCTGGGTGTTTCCCCAAATTAGCGTCGTCCCACACCAGGACAGCCCTCAACCACAATGGTCTGCTGAAGATGACATATGCTGAAGGCAGAGACTGACACACACACACACACATGCACACACACACACACACACACACACACACACAGACAAAAACACACACACACACACAAACATACATGCTTTATATACAACTAGGTCCATAAATGATGGAATGTACACCACTACATTGAATCTGAAATGAAACAGTAAAGATGTGAGATGTGAAAGTCAAGCTTTCATTTAAAAGTATGGCATTAACCATTCAGGAATTTCCATACACACACATCCATGTTGGAGGGCTCAAAAATAATGGGGAAAATGGCTCTTTAGGTTGAAAAAAACACAATATACCCATTAAAGAGATAGCAAAGACATTTGGAGGGACCAATACAACAGTTTCAGACTGTTCAGAAACGGCATGGAAGACCATGGATGACAACTAAAGTGGATGACCACAAAATTCTGTCTATGGCAAAGAAACCTTTTACAACAAGTCAATAACATTCTTAAGGAGGCATGTCGTCGTCAACATTCACAGTCAAGACACGGCTCTGTCAATGTAAATACACCAAAACAAGGTGCAAAACACTGGTAATGCACAAGAACAGAAAGGCCAGATTATACTTCGCTGGAAAACAACTAAAAAAATGATGGGACGAGAGGAGTAGTGGTATGGCATGGGCCTGTGTGGCTGTCAGTGGAACGGTGCCACTGGTGTTCATTAATAATGTGAATGCTGAAAAATGTATAAAAATGTATGTATATGAAAATGGCTGTAATTCCTGAATATTTACTGCCACAAATTTGTCAAACCCACAGAAAATAAACTGAAAATCATGCCTTTGCTCATCTTCACATATCTTCAGTGTTTTATTTCAGATTCAGTGTGGTGATGTACAGAGGACATATTCAAAAATACTTATGTTAATTCCATTATTTACTGTACATATCGATCAATATACATCATCAATATATGCATATAAAGTTGTGTCTGTGTGTAAGCATCTGTCTGCCTGCCAGCCAGTACATGTATGAGTCTATGCACTAAACATATTGTATATGACTAAGCCTCTGTATGTGGACTCATAGTGGTGGGGGCTTATTGATGTTGATACAATCCAGACATCTTTATTTAAAGATGATGTGGTTAAAGTAGCCTCTTAAGCCGCCCTTTACATGCTTTTTTGGTCCAAGACGGTGTGAAGAGGTGTGCTAATCTCTCAACCATGTCTGCGTGCAAGACGAAGGGAGAGTCTGGCAAGGTGATCACACCTGATTTGAGATTTGCCCACTGCAGATAATACAAATAGGTAGTGGACAGAGCTGAAAGATATATAATAATAGAACATTAGATGTTGTCATAAAGTATCTTGAAATTTACTTGGAAGTGGCAATCAGGGTAATGCATAGAGTTGCAATTTGGATCCAGGGCTGCATAGTAGATTTCCAGTGGGATATCTGTGGACAGCTGACTCTTAACAGCAGCAACAGCAGATCCTTCCTCTGCTTGCCTGCTCCTCTCCTGACAGAGCTGCTGCTGATCACACCGCCTCAGGCCTGTTGTGGCTGGATGCTGCCGTCCAAGCCTACATGTCAATGTGAGACAGGCTCTCGCTGACCTCTCTTGCGCTGGGGGCCTCTCAACCCCAAGGAGGGGCCCCCCGCTCCATCACATCCCTTCCAATTACTGACATCCTGCCGCCTTTGAACGCACAGGAATCATAGTGAAGAATAGCAGAGGTCACACTGCAGATGGAGAGGGGTGGAAACAGCAGAGTCTAAGTAAGAGGTAAAGAAAGAGAAAATAGGGAAAGAAGAGTGAAAAGCTATTTGTGTCACTGATGCCTCTGTAGCCCCTCCACCAGCCCTTCATCCTTTTGAAGGCTTGAACCCTAATCAGGAGCAACTGTTTCAACAACAAATACTGAGGAGCAGTGACTGAGTTAAAAAATGTCCCTCAGATCTTTAAAAAAAAGGCAAAACCATTTTGTAAAATCAAGAAAAAAAGTTTTTTTTAATAAGGTTCTTTTTAAGTGAGTTTTTTAAATGAGATTTTACATTATTTCTTATTAATTACAGTAACACTTACCTATAAACCATCAAGTCTCTCAGAGAACAATGTTACTTATAAGGACAGTTTCCATAATAGTAAATGGGTTCTGTAGAGTTTTGTTATGGGAATGATACACAAGCTGCAAATCGTTTTCCACATACAGTGGGTTTCACAGTTGAAGCCAGTGATGAATGAATGATGGGTGGGGGGTGGTCTGTTTGCGCATGTGTGCATGTAGGCTGTGGCTGTCCTATAACGAATGGCAAGGCCCCAGTGCCCTTAAACCCAAATTAGCCTTTCCAAACCCATATCCCTCTGGCACAATGAAAAATCACACACACACACACACATATATATATATATATATAAGCTCAC
>OMLM01008170.1:46834-58674 GCA_900302695.1 Helostoma temminkii
GGATTTTAGTTAATTTCATGGTCTCTGGAGTCATGAAATATGCTCCAAGTGTATGGAACCTTGTAAATATTCAGCATGGGTAAAATACATAAAATTCACCAAAAGTCAAGCGGCAAAAAAATCCCAGTTGCTTCCTCCTCGGGACCTTCACTTAGATACGATTTGGTTAACAAACAATTTAATCTCTAAAAATACTGAGATATTTTATTTCAAATAATTATGAAATTGAGTAAAGTCTATAAAAATAAGCACAGTTTACATGTAAACAAATGGAAAGTGTGTTTCCGTCAGTGGCTAAGAAAACATTCTGCTAGTTTGCTTCATAAATCTTTTGACCATCAATGTGCTGTTTTCATGAGTTTGGCATCAAATGTCACATAGGCTGTCTGTAGACTTTGATGGATCAATCTCTATCCCACCAGCCGTCTCCAGGGCTTTCATCTGCTTATCTCTGACCAATGTCTGTCTGCCTGACTGCCTCACTGCTCATTCACACTCGGAGGCTTCTGCACAGCCCTACAGCTCTCGCTTCAAAAACACCTCCACACATAGCACACTCGATGACCACAACCATTAGTGGAGGTGTGTGCTAGTAAAACATCTCCACTTCTCCCTCTCTCTTTTTGTGTGCAACCCTGTGAGGATATAATTCCTTAGCATACCCTATTAACCTATTGCGTATTACTGTTGTTGGGCTCCCCTCAAGCTCATTCATGTTCTGAACCAGAGTCATACATGTATAAGCAATTTGTCATCCAACAGCGGAAACTGGTTAGATTCCATGCTCCCGGCCTTTAGGGCATGTGGGCACACATCCATTATTTGTGGCATCTTTTTGACTTTAATCTGTATTTATCAAGTTGTAAGCATGTTTGTTTTATCTCTAATTTGTTGCTTAAAGTTTGTTCAGCACTTGCTTCACTTCCTTCCAGTTAAATGAAGCACTCAACCAACTTAAAGACCCCGATCTCTGTCTCACAAATGCACACAGTCCTGCTTGCACTCAGTCTTTCTCTCTTTTCATAGAATTTCTCATATAAGCTTATTTACATATTCTACAGAGGAGATTCTAAATGTGACTACTGCTGCTGGAGGCTTTCCCTCCCTCTCCAGAGGGTCTTTTTAGCCGCAGGGCTGCTGGAGTGATGGGATTAGGGGAGGCCTGAAGCGTGTCCACGTCTGGAGTCGAGCAAGACCGTGATCCAACGACCCACCGACCTCATTGCTATTGTCCTGCTACCCAGCGACCAACTCCAGGTGCCAGGCAATAGTGAAGATGCTCCAAACTTTCTCAAGAATGAGACAGGCTGACTGAAATAGTTTATTTAGCACTGTAACCTTTGCTGCTCATCTTTCTTTTACTTACCACCACCACAAAATCACTGAGATTTGAATCTGAAAAGGTGACTATCATCAAAATAGAAGCAGGAGGGATGTCTCTTGCCTTTTCTCCCTCTGCTTTTGCTCAACCACTTTTAAAAAACTAATTTTTTCTTTTTGGTTGGGTGTGGAGGCCAGTGGGAGGACAGTTGTTTTGTCTCCCTCCATTGGCTGATTTACATCTCCACAGCTTCTCTATCAAAGTGCCCATTGTCAGTTGTGACCTATGAAAATTACAGAGGACACTGGGGTCCATTCTCTTTTGACAGGCTAGCTAGCTTACAGACAAGTGCGCACACACACACACACACACACACACACACACACACACACACACAAATACGCACACACAGGCACACATACACAACAATATATTAAAGAAGCACAAACAGTTCAAACACAGACACCCACAAGATAACCCTATGCTTTTTTTATTTATTCAGATTTTACACAGATGAGGAGCCAATAGATCATTTCAAAATGATCTGTACTTGTTGTCAGCTATACTGTACACCCAGGAGTTGTTGTTACTTGTCTGCTCTGAACCCTCCGGCTGTTTGGTATCTATTGGTGGTGAACTTAGCTCATTATCTAACACCAATTTCCACTAGCGGTTTTTAACCTGTATTTCTGCATGCAAACAGTAAACAGACAAGCTTCCAACAAACACAGACACTGGAGTAGATTAATTACTTACATCTATATTATATTACATTCTATTGTATAACCCTCAGCAAGATAATGATTTTTATTTATTTATTCAGATTTTACAGAGAGGAAGAGCCAATAGCCATCATTTCTACTGTGCTTCTTTTTTTAAACATCTAGAGACAGAAAGGAGGGATGGAGGGAGGGGGAAGGAGGAGGGTCATCCAAGAGTAAGGGAGAGGCATCCATTTGCACACCAATTGTTTTTCCTTCTCTCTCAGCCAGGGAGAAGAGAAAGACCACCTCTCTCTCCCTTCGATACTACCTTCCCTCCTCCTCCTCCTCCTCCTCCTCCTCCCTCTTCCATCCCCCTCCCTTTCTCCCTCCTCTGTGAAAGCAGCGTGAATGGAGAGCCACATTCAGTGGGAATGAATGGGATGGGGAGGAAATGGGTAGGGGGTCATTCTGACCACCGCAGCCCTCCAATGCCAGAGCCACATGTGCAGCATATTAACATATGAAGCCTTGTCACTGCGGTGTCCACCCTCCCAACTGATCTCATTCACATTCACTCACTTTTGGACACACAAACACATGGAGCCTCTGGGTCAGGTGCAATGACATTTTATCACCAGAAATCTATAAGCAGCTTACAAGGATTGCACCAACATAGGGGTGAACTTATAGGATGAGGGTGAGTGAGGCCAGTAGAGTGCAAGTGGGACCAATTTTTTTAGAAGACATCAAAAAACAGAATGAACCTCATAGTCACAATAGAAGACAAAGAGTCCACCTAGGGAATTAAAATAGAAACCATGCAGCAATCTGCAAATCCAAAAACCATTGAACTGTGCTTAAGCAAATTGGAAAAACAAGTGCAAAAAATGCGAGGAGAGGGCCAAAGAAAACGTACCTTGGGCCCGTGCTGCACAGGGACCTTTTTTAGCCTGCCTTTCCTGTTAGACTTTCCCTCTTCGAGACAGTGCGTCACACGCAGGGAGTCTGCAAGCCCAACAGATGTTAACCCTTTGCAAGCTAAACAGCAGCTTTTCCTGAGGAGCGCTCCACGGGGCCTGTTCACACACTGTCTACTGGGTCCAGTGTGTTTGGAATGAGCCTCTTACTACTCCACCGTACTCCCCTCAGGCTCTAATCTGTTTTACAGCACAGAGGATTCAATGATCATATTACAGCTTCTACCTCTAAGGAGAGCTTGTCTAGTATTAAAATAAACAGGTTTGGTTTGGAGCCAGGCAGCACATGTTGAGTCCTCACAGCTTTAAACTGTTGCATAGTAATATCATAATATGAATGAAGTGGCACCGCTTACTCTGTATACATTGCCTGCACGTTTTGTATGTGTGAGTGTGTGTTTGTGTAGTGGTGGGGGGCTAGTTATTAATCACTGCTTGAGAGCTGACATCAGGCAGCCAGTAAACGTTAATTAGGACCACCCAATGGCCAGGCCAGTGTCATTAGCTAATTGAGTTTGTTTATGTGTTTGTGTATGCAGGGACAGAAAAAAAAGAAAAAAGAGAGAGTGTGGTGGGAGGAGGCAAGGGAGGGAAGATGGTAAGCAGGGGGTGAGCTTGTCTCATCCAGTGCCCTGTTGTGGTGACATGTCCTTCAGCTCAATCCATAGGGAGAAAGAGAGACAGAGAGGGAGAGAGGGATGTAGAGGAAAGGAGGATAAAAATATATTCCCCTCTCACCACTGCCTGAGCAACCTGAGGCCTCATCCACCACCAGAAACTTTCTTCACAGGCAAGCCATGGAAAGAAAGAAAATAAAATACATACACATGCATACAGTCATGCATACACATTGACGTGTGTATGTGAGATCACAGCACTCTCCAGTTATTTCTTAGTGTGCATTTCACATGTCACCTCTGCTGCCTCCTGGGATGTTTAGAGTGATGCTGTGTGTAGAGAGCAGCCATGCCTCAGCGCTGCATGGTCTCAGATGGCCTGGTGTGGTTCGCTGTGGTTACGCCTGTTGAGTCCGCCTGACCACCACATGATGAATCACATCCATGCTTCGTCCAAAGCGACACAGGCTGACCCACCAGTTCTCAGCACAGCTCAGAGCAGTCTGTCCTCTCCGCTCATCATGCATGGAGATCACTTTTAACAATTCAAGGAGGAGCTTTCAACAGCAGTATGTAGAGAAGGGAAAACAGAAAATCCAACAAGGAGCAAAGAGGAGGAGGGATAAAACTCAGCTGCAGCCCTTTGCTGTCAGGGTCTCTCTTCTTCTCTCTCTGTGATTTGTGCCCTTGGCCAGGTCCGATTCATGTCCCACAGATAGCTCAGCTCATGCCCCAGTAGGCTTGTTAGAGCAGTTGAATGAATGCCTGCATGTAAGAATTTGGCCCAAAAGCTAGGACAAAAACAACAACAAGAAAGCAAATCCAGGCGGACAGACAACAAAATGAGACACTGCCTGGTTTGTTTTGTAACTTTCTGCTGCTGTTTTGTATAAACAGCATAGCAGCTATTGAGATCATAACTTTATGACGGTAAAGCACTTCCAATCTCAATTTCAGTTTGTGACACAAAATAACAGTGATAGTTTAAAGGAAACACAATTCAAGGAAAGCATAAAATTTTACTTGCCCCATTTTCCCACTGTGCTTTGAGGGGATAGCATTTCTGCATTGGCTAACATCAAAAAGAAAAAACAAAACTCAGTGAGAGTCATGTAAGGAGTTTACTGTCATTGCACTTCATAATAAATCCAAACTGAAAATAAGTGCTAAACATAGTTTGCCATCAGACAAAATCTTGAAAAGTAGAACTAAAGGACTTTGCTTTGTTCATTGCATTGTTCATACATTTGATGATAATTGTAGCTCATTACTGTATGTTTAGCATCCAGCCTATCAACAGTAGCATCCAGGAAAGCATCCATAGAAATAAAAAATAAAGATCCCCTTGAACTGCATACATAGCAGGTTAAACTACAATACAGTACCTTACCCAGTAAAACACACAAGCATGTGTGTGAATTGTGTTTTTAGAGTATACTTGTGCAGCTGCGTGCGTCCTGTTTCAGTTCATCTGATAGAGCTGCCTCTAACCATGTTCGCAATGATATTTGGAGTACTGTCTAACCGCTAATAGATCACCAGGGATTTTTCTTAACCAATCACCTGCGAGTTTACACTCGTGAGTGGAGAACATCACTCTTCCAGTCAACAGGGTGAGCAGAAGAGAGGATAAAAACAAAAACAAAACAAGAAAAGAAAAGAGAAAATCACCCATCAAAGAAGTAGCTTCCTGTTACCATGGCACCTTGGCATGGTTAAAAGGATACAGCTCTGAGCTAACCTGCTTCCTCCCCCTCCCTCACCAATGCACCACCTTCTCTCTCCTCCACCACACCTTTTCCGTGCCCCTGAGGAATGTTGGAGTGCTCAGCAGAGCACATCCATGAGAAATGCTCCTGAGCAGGGGTGGAAAGACACCTCCAGCTGGATGCTGGGATCCAGGGAAGAAGCTCTAAAATTAGCCTCTGCATGGGGTGCAGGAACAGGGGAGTGGGGGCAGGGCTCAGAGAAAATGAGGATGAGAGACTTATGGAAGAGAAGGAATGCTGGGAGGCAGAGGAGGGCGAAGAGGGTAGTGACAGCACACATCCACTGAGACGCCTCTTTGCACATTCACTAGGCTGTGGCAAATTAAATGTCTGAACTAGCACTTCATAAATATACACGCATACGCACACCTCTCCACACACAATTATGCATGTTCATAACACCGGCTCTCACACATCCACACATTTGCTCACAGACTCTGCACATACACAAGCATAGCACACAAATACCACATCATTAAATGATTTGCTCATTGTGAGATCACTGCGAGGCTTAAGCTCTATGAATGGTCCAGTGTTAATGGGCATCTGTGTCCCCATATCCCACTTAGTCCCCTGCAGAGAAGCGCAACCTGCTGCTCAGTGTGGGAGAGTACAGGGCAGATGGGTAGAGTCCGATTATAGAGTTGTCTGACCTCTCTCACAGGCAGCTCACTGTGCTCTATGCCCAGGGCCAGCACAGAAAAAAGAGTGTTTGTTGTTGGTATTAAGAGCTAACCGGCTTAACAGTTAGCAGACGTGCTTCTAGAGGGTTGAGTACATAGTTTTGACATCTTGCCAGAATCTGAGGACCAAAGCGGTCCAGGGGTGCTTCACCAGGCTAAAAGGGGAAAAGCAAAGGAGACTGAGACGAAGAGGAATATGAAAGAATGGCTCACCTATAATTAAGGAGCACTAGTGTGGATGAATTAAATGTTGTACTTGAGCAAGGGAAAATAGGGAAAAATACTTCTTTTTAATTTTAACTTATTACTAATTATAATCATACATAATTATAGAACTTAATCACTTAGTTGTTCACTGCCCTTTCTTACCACCACGATTCCAATAACACTTCCTTTTATGAACTGCACGTCTTTGCAGTAATACAATACAAACATAATTCTATAACAATTGTTGTAAAGTTACGTTGCTCTATGACCTGCTGGGCCTTGACACATCTCTAACCCACAAGTCACTAAATCTACTGACTTCCTTCTGAGGTGTTCCACTTCCTGTCTGGTTTTGATATAGCTACACTGAGAAAACATAGCTCACCACCTTATGAAACTGACAAAGCATAGGAAATGCATGTCAGCATTTCATTTAGTCAAGCTAATTAATTACATGTATGCTGCATGTAGTTTTGTGTGTTTATTAACGATTGTGTGTAAATGAGAAGTACATGCTCGAAACTGATGGTGGCTGTTAGTTCTGGAGATTTTGCTACAGTTAATCTATGTACAAACCAGGACACAAGTACACAAACTAAAAGGTAAACTGCACTCAGATTAAGTTGAAGTACTGTTAACAGACTGTGTCAACTGTGAGCACAGCCTGAGATGAAAAGGGCTACAGTAATCCCCTCTAGCCTGTTGATTTCCCTAATCTCTCTGCTTTTGTTGTTGCTGGAGCCCACAGGAGGGTGTGACAGGGTCAGGGGTGAAAGTTAAGAGCCTAGATGGATGGATGAGGAGGGGACAGATGAGGTTTCATGCCCTGAGAAGACTCTGTGCCTTTGGCTGAAACCACAACTTCCCCTGCAGCCCTCCCTCCTCCCACCAAGCTAAAGATAAGAGCAAAAGAGGAGTGCTCTTTTGGAAACACAAACACGTTTCTGACTCATAAGGGTCGAGGGTCAATGGGCGAACTTCCAGTGGTGAACACCTATCCCTATTGTACATCTCATCACACGTAGTCTCATATGCATGTACATACATGTTGTCTGACTAGTGAGCTTTTATTATTTCTTGCCTTATTGGTCTAATTTCCACAGTAAGTAGAACTACTTTGAATTTCTTTTCAAATGTACTATTATTTTGTCAAACTTGTTTCACATTTGTTTTGACAACTGTTTAGACCGATGCAAGACAAAGTCCTGGAACAACTGTGTCTGTGTTACTACCTGATAGAAATATCTCTTGAATGCAGACTAACAGGAAAGGTTTAAACAGGAAGAGCTCAACAAGAAAGACAGACAAAATGACATCTTGGCTTACACACCTGCAAAAACACCCCCACACTCTTCTTGCCCTCCACCATTTTGACAGAGGTGTGAAGGTCCCTCCCTCCAGCCAAATACCTGTGGGATTACTACTGTGCAGCCTGAAACACGCCTGGCCAAAAGATGTACCCACAATCTGAGTAAAAACAACATCCAAGCCAGTGTGCCGGAGAAATCCCCAGCCTTTATTTGAGAGGCGACTAGAGGAGATGAGGTTGCACTAGCATGTCTTTTCCTCTGTGACCCTGGGGGTGATAGGTTGAGAACAGTGGCTCACATTGTTTGCCTCTACTACCCCCCTTTCCTCCCCCTGCCTTCTCTTCACCCTGTACCCCACCCAGTTGAAGATTGAGTTAACTCTTGCCTGCGGTCACTCCACCTTGCAGGAACCCAATCCTGCATGAGTCCCTTTTTCTCTCCTAGGTCAGCCAGCGACAGGTTAAAGCTTCAGCCCCTTTTCTGTATCATTCATTACCACCAGAGCCACACTGAGTAGAAAAAAGGGCAGAAGTGAGAACTGCTGCACCACTGTAGGCAGATATCAATCAGCCAGCACGCTGATATTGTGCATTTTAAGCTTTGTACTCCTTTGAGAGCTAATGTGCAAATGTATTCCCTAAGTGTTGCACAATTATCCGTTTGTGTGTCAGTGCTTCAGAGTTTGCACCGTGATAATCTGTATGAGTGTGTTTTATATGTGTACAGAGAGAGGAGGTTTCTTTTGTCTCAATGCTAAGGGGCAGAGCAGGGGAGCAGGGCTGGGCCAGCAACTCATAAATCACAGGAGAGGATAGAGAGTAACAGCTCAAATTAAGATAAAATCCCCTTAATTATCAGCTAAACAGCCTGGTGTTCCCTCTGTCCCTGGGCTATCTGTCACCCAGCAAGCAGGTCCAGTCACCAGGGGACAGGCTTTACTGCTTTCACACACACACACACACAGGAGCTGTTGGCTAACACACACTACCTCTCCTTGTCTCTTTCTATCACATACAATCATTCTTTTGTTCACATAAAATAATCAAGAGCTCACATAAAACTTCACTTGCGCATTTGGTTCGCCTAACATGTGGCTGTCAATCAAATTAACTTCTAACGTATCACCTCTTTGCATCTGTTAACCCCCCACACACACATGCACATACTCTCCTCCCTTATTTCTCTCTTTGCTTATTCACCACGCCAATTATCATTATCCTAATGACTTCTCAATGGCCCTCAATCCTCTCCCTCTTCAAAGGCTTTTTCTACCTTGCCCTCCCCCTCTCTTAATTTGTGACCCAATGAGATGTGCTGACATTCTTGTGTGCTTGCAGTGACATACGCAAACAAGCGTATACTCATACTCACAAGTAGTTGCCTTTGCCTTCCCCAGAGGTCCATTGTGAGGTGGGAAAGTTCGGTGGCCTGCGTCTACTCAAAGCTGGAGAGAGTGATTGAAGTACACTGAAGCAATGCGCATGTGTATGTGTATGTGTCAGTCCTCATACTTGTGTCAGAGAAAGAAAAGACAGGGAAAGAGGAGAAGAGACAGAGAGACTGTGGAAAAAAAGGAGAGACCAAAGAACTATTTTGGCATTCATGGTGTTTGAATGTTCTTTTTTCACAAACTCTTCTTCTTTTTTTCCCCCTTCAGTTCTCTTGGAGGCAGTGTATTGATTTTATATTAGGCCTGAGCTACCATCTGGCTGCTTTTCATTCCTCTGCTTTTATAAAGCAAGGAGAACACAGAGAGAGAGAGAGAGGAAGGCAGAGTGAGAGAGATCGAAAGAGACCAGGCACAAAATTCATTATGTTTTAAATAAAGACAGTGAGAGAAAGGGGAGCATACAGAGCAGTGTGTGCTTATGAGTGTGTTTGTGCATCACCACATATGTTTATGTTTATGAGCATTATGTGTTTGTTACGTCGATGCAAGTAGGCAAAGAAAGAATAGTGGGCAAACCAACAGCCAGACTAACTGATGAAGTACAAAGACTTCAGTATGACAGCAGTACTGTGGCCATTCATTTTCATAGCAGGATCTCTTCAAATGCTTCCAAGAGCCAGGAGCCCCCCACCCCCATCAATTTACTCATACTTGTGCCTATCTATATAAAAAAGAAAAAAAGATTCCAAGTCCCCAAGCAAAGAATCTCACCCCATGAGAGAAACAAATCTCTATCACTCTCCATCTTTTCTTCTCTTTTCCGTCACCATCCCTTAGGAGCTAGCTACGCAGCCACACCATCCTTGTCTCATTCCCTCCTATCACCCATTGATTTGTTTCTTCAGGGTGTGATTGTCTGATGACAAATATTTAACATCCTGCCATAGTATTGATCTGAATAGGAAAAGGGAATTGAGGATGTGTTTTCCCTCCTGAGATCAGGTTCATATTTGTCCTATGTCTCTGGTTCATTCTGCAAAATGCATCTATTGTTTCCATTCTTTCACTGTGAAGTATCTACATGGGCTTTAAGGTTCAACTGAAGCTGTTATGCGGTACATTGACTAACAATTTTAAACACAGAAAAACAATTTAGGTTTTTAAGGTACAGACTTTGACTGGAATGTGGAAATATTCTGAATAAAGAGTTTTAAAAATATAGGAAAAGTCTAGATGAGACATAATAAAGTGGAGTTTGAAATGCACTCAAATATGTAAGAAATACTGATAATTCAGATCTAGAGACAAATATTGTATTTCACTACAGCAAGTGGTTATACTACAATATTAATTAACCACTATGATCACCAAATCCTCATGAGCTTCTCAAAAACAAAATGCTAAATCTTCCATGGCTATCCTTTGTGTTAGAATTCAACGGTCATATGGGTGCTGATGTTGTGCAAGTTGTCAGTGCGTGTGAAAGTGGGGTACTGAGCCTGCGCTGAGATACAGGACTGTTCTGTGATTAATGGTAGGGGACGCGCCCCACTAATTGTGGTTCCTGACACAGGCACACGTCCCTAGACAAAGCAGGACAGGGTTGGAGCAGGGTGCCATGCTCAATCACTTTCCAGCAGAAAGCCTGTGCTCTACTCTGGGGGTTTCAGAGGAAATAGAGGTCACAGGATATCTGGTGATGACAGTAGAGGAGATCTCAGAAGAGTATCTAACCAACTGCAGGAAGCACAGGGACTGTTCAAAGTTTGGCCATACGGCTGGGACGGGGATTTACTAGAGACAGGGAAGACAGAGTAACAGACACTAGAGAGGTAGACCATCCTGACAAGGAAGAGGGAGATTTACTAAGCCTCACTTTATCCTCACTGAATTATCCTCTTTGGATTTGAATTTAAGTCTTCTTCTGGTCTGTGTAACTACATGCACCTGTTGCAGTAATATTGTTGTATCATTACTACTGTTTTGTTTAATTTTGATGTGTTTAGGAATTATCCAAAAGTGTACATACAGAATGTATGACAACACAAATATAATAATGGGTATGTTATTCTCTCTGTCACTGGCAGGTCTCCTCTTAGTGATTTTTAATATACTTTAACTTTAAAATTATACCAGATACGTAAAAAAAAAAAATTTGACTGACTGGTGGAAAGGCAGAATAAACTGCCCCAACATGTAAATGCTTTGTGCTTGTCTTTCACCTGCTGGCATCTTTTGAGAGAGAGGACAGATGGAAGTCATGAATTGGCTGCAGCGAAAGACTAAAGACACTGAGCTCTATCAAGAAATCCCTTTACAGGGGGAGGGAGGCTGAATGTTTTCATATTGTTTCTATCAGCAAGAAGGGTACTACAAAGAGATCTCTATACAGAGTTCTCTAACACAAGATCTGCTGTGATCTCTTCTCATATTTATTTAATCAACTTTAGATTGGTAGATTAAAGTCCAATATCTTTTAACATATTTTCATGTTTGTGCAGTAAAAAGCTAAATTCTAATTCTAATTCTCTGACATTCATACCGTGTCAGTGGTTGAATGTATTAATTAATTGCCCACATTTGTGTAGATGCATATTTACTGTATGTGTGTGTCCATGAACATTTATTAACTGTACTTTGATGTCTCCACAGCTCTGTCATCCTTGGTCCGAGTCATTCAGGCAGAGCCCCCCTTGGTACCTCTTTGGCCCCCAAGGCCCCCCAGACCCCTGTGAGCTTCCCACAAAAAGTCCACAATGCTATTCAAACAATAGGCCAAGGGACAAAGAGCACATTTACACAAGTGGAGCTTTCTTTGAAAGCAAAAAGGCACTCTTTGGAAGATTTCCAACCTCCCACCCC
>OMLM01008170.1:65004-86378 GCA_900302695.1 Helostoma temminkii
CAACGCTTGACCGCCACAGGATTAAAATATCACACAGTATTACAGGGTAGCCAACGGGGATTCAAGGGATGTGATTTTTATGGAAAAATCAAGATGCTACACTTAAATTGTAAGCATTAACTATCCATGGCAGCATATTCATTCAAAAGTGGAAACGGCAGTGTGAAATTCTACATCACACAAGTCTAAATCCCAAATCACCATGACATTTTACAAGCAGGGAAATCTTTTTTTTTTCCCAATAAGATCTATCTTGTTATGGCTGTTCATTGACTAACGTAGAATTCATATCCACGGTAATATCTCAATAATAGCCTATTCATCTGAGGGGAACAAGCGCTTAGCATCAACAAGCGAGGGGGAAAATACCTAATAAAAGGGAACAGTAACAGCACAAGCAGCTGTGCTGAGCCACAACTACACCTAAATATCCTTAAACACATTACAGCCAGAAAAGATTACCACAGTGATGTCTTAAGTAAATACTGAATTTAATGTGATGCACTTATATTGCTGTATTTCTCACCCCAAGTGCCGCACTTTGTTATTTAGTGTCTGGTGATGATGCTCCCTCTCACACATGCACACAAACACACTCACACATAGCAGCGGGGTTTTGGAGCTGTCTCACAGACACAGCCAGAGACGATTTACAGAGATGAGTAGAGCTTCGAATGTCGTGAAGGCAAGAGGCACAGCGCACAACTCTGGTTGTCTGGATGACACCAATGTGTCTGGGAGCTGACGGCCTGACACGGGTTTACATGTCATACCACACACACTCAACACACTCGAAGCAACGCAACAAGGTAAACAATGTCTGCTTGGAGACTGTATTTTCTAGCAACTAAATAACGTGTTACAGCCTGCAATTATTTTTTCAATTAATATGAAAACAAACGGCACAGTTAGAGATAATGACTGTAACCTTTGAAGCTGGCACAGATATTGTATTTATAAAAAAGCAGAGCGGAAAAGAAGCTGAATGAAACATAAAAGAGAAAAGTGTGTGAGAGGTATGAGTCTACCAAGCGTCTCTTTGGTTCTTCAGAACCGTCACATTGATTTCCCAGGCCCCAGAATCCCAGCGCGGCAGGCCTCTGCCCTTTCTATCCCAAGCTCTATACTTCCATGACGACACTTCACCTTTAACCTCATGCTCCAGAGGGCGTGACCCCATCCTTTCTGAACACAAACCAGCCCAATCAGAATGCTCCGCTGGCTGACAAAAACACCCAAAGGCCTTCGCTCCTATGACAGTGTGTGACATCAGGTCAGATTCCTTTAGCATAACAACTACCACTATGGCCTTGTGTGAGAACTCTGTCTTTGTCAGCAGCAAAACAGCCGTCACAATACACAGGAAAAAAAGTCAAAAAAGGGGCCCCAGGAGGGATGCAGAACGAAAAAAAAAAAAACTTTGCCAGCTGAAATATAACACCTTATACTTCTCCCTTTATTGTCTCCTCACAGCTCACAGAAATGACAGCACGTGCTGGTTGGTGCCATAAAATGATCAGTGATAATTAAAACAGTCACTACATCAAATAATATGCTGTTATCACAAAAGTCTTAATGAAGTGTATATGGCCCATCAGAGGTATTGTCCAGGTATCCTATGCCTCAGGGTGTTTGTGGGGGGACATGTAAGGCTGCCTGAAACCATCCCCATCCCCCAGCTCCAGCCAACTGCTGTGACCTTTCCCTTAAAGCAGGGAGGATATCTTTAGGGAGCATGGGGCACATTTCTCAGGCAAGGGCACAGGGGTTATTTTGGTTTGAATTTCCTCTCTGTTCTCTGGTCTGCAACATAAAGGAAAAAAAAAAGAAAACTTGCTCAGGCAGGCACTGGCCCCAGCATTCGTTACCTTCTCTCCAGCAGCACACCAAGTCTCATCCCTTCACACTGATACCCACACATGCGCACACACACCTCCCCCTCTGGCCACAAGAAGTGCTTAGGAAACCAGACACAAATCAGAACATGGGAAGTGATTTAGTGCCTCCTTCATAACTCACAACCATGTCCAGGACCTGTCCAACATGTCATCCAAGTCGGTGACATATTGATCTACTTCACTGTCTCTATTTTGTTCTAGCTTAGCGCTGCACACTTTGTTTTCCGTGTTTCCGCCTTTTTGTAAAAGGTCAACCACACATGAAAAGTGGCAGTTTTGAGATTAGAACTTAAAATAAAAATGGTAGTGTGTTTAATCATGAATTCTGCTGCAGGGATTGCAAAACAGTGCAATATCATTTTTATCTGTAATAAAATATAAGATTTATGTATTGGGTGCTTAGTCTAGTTAACATAATGGTATTTATTTTAAAGAGGTATAGACAACGGTAAATAAATTCTTAAAACTCCTACATACACACGAGTGAACAGTCGCCACGAAGCATGAAACAGATGGAAAAATATTCTGAATTGAATTGTTTTTTGTTGTTTTTTTTCATTAATGCAAATAACTAAGCAGCTATACCCAGGCACTCGCCTCATGAGCAAAACTACAGATGTTCTCTGAAAAACAACTTCTACCTCTGTTACTTTCTCTTTCACTCTATCACCCTCTTCTTCTGTCTCCCAGCAGAAACAGCTCCAGTGTCATAACTCATTTGTCAATTCCTCAGTACAAATTAAAGCCATTTGACGACTACCTGTAATGCAAATAACATAACCGTTGCTGGCACCGTGACAACATCTACACCCCTGCAAAACCTGAAAATACACACATGCACAGATATGTCTCTCAGGCAGCAGATGAACCCAGGACACTTCAGGAGCTTTGCAACAAACTGACATTTCTTTCCCCTTGTTTGGAAGCCTTTGCCAGTCATTCAGCAAGAGAGTGGACATCGAAGGTTTGGGCCTCCTCATTCTGCATCTCCCAGATAAATTCAGCTTTTCCATTACCCCGCTGTATCCAAGGAAAATATTTACCACATGCTGAGACAAGTTTTATTTTATTCTCACACCCTTCCCTAGGGAAAACAAAACACCGGATGAGTTGAAAATCCAGCAATGCGAAAGGCCTGACACCTTTGTTCATCTTTTTCTCTCCTCGTCAGTCACAAACACGCTTCTGTAATAGGCTTCCTTTGACTGTCACTGGTGCTCTTGCAAAAGCCTGGAAGTGCACACATGCATGCACGCACACTAACCGACTTAAATTCCACACACTATAAAGACGTGATAGGCATTTTTCAGTCCAGCACTATTTACGAGTCAAGTAAACACTCTTAAATATTTTCAACACATTAGAATTAAGCGAGCAGGTTCCACCAAGCGAGACACCTGAGATCGGAAAGCTGAAGCCCTGAGCCTGACACCGAGTCTAAATAAATCAAACTTCATGTCTACCAATGACAAATCCACACTACCAAGTTGCAGTGTCTGTAAACCTGCCCTTCATCACCTACTGCGTGCATACCAGCACACCCACCCACACACACACACACACACATAAACAGTTGCATAAAATCACAAACATACAGCAAGAAAAAAAAAAGTTTGTTTTTGAAATCAGCACTTATGGACATAGAATAGCTGTTTTTTGTGGCCCAGATGAACCTGTCAATAAGTCACCTTACAGAAGTTGGTTGAGGATGAATTATGACTTTTGGGAACAATATTACCAAGGCTAATTGCTATGATTATCATAATGATTATCATTACCGAAGTACAGGAACGCACAAGAGGTTTGGTAGATGTGTGTTGAAAAAGTCGATATGAAACACCTTGTAATGACAGGTAAAGAACACAGACTGCTCCGAGCTGTTTTTCCCACATTCAAGCACATGCCAATCACTTTATTCTTTTTTTAGAAAAAGGAAATCAGAATTACTGGTGTAATTTGTGGGGTTGTTGTACTGAAATGTCAAAGGCAGGTATTCTCGCAGGAATGTTCTCCGTGGCGGAATATGAATACGGCTTTTTCTGTGGATTTCTAGTAGATGTGATAAGATGCAAGTTCCCTTTTTTCAAACCTGTCAAAGTCAGAGCGACAGTGATTTGATCATTATTAGAACTGTTTAAGGGCTGATTACTGAGAGCGATGAGTGAAACTATTCCACAGGGTCAACAGTGAAGTGTTTTAACTGTGATAAAAAAAAAAGTCACACAAGTGCATGTGGTAAAAACTGTAAAAAATAAAAATAACTGAATCACTTCCTACGCCTTCTGGTTGCCTGTTATCAAGACTAAGCATGAGTTTCCAAATGAACGATCAGCTTCTGGCTAAGATATACTGAAGAGAAGAGAAGAGGAAGAGTGTAAAAGAACTTTTTTAAAAAAGGGGAAATAATATTAACTGACACCCTACAAGGAAAGTTGCATGTGTACACCTCAACTCTTTCCCTTGTTAGGAGTGTAAGATGTAGCTTACAAAAAATGTTCAGGCCGACCATGAGCTTACACCAGCAGGTATAACTGCACCTCAGTAAAAAAACTTGTGTTACATGTTGTCACAGGGCAAATATAGGTTCTAAAGGGGGCCATTACTGCTGCACGCATCACTTTAAACAGGCACACTGGGACCACAGTGAGGGTGAGCTGAGATGCACTGGATGAACATACAACAGCGCTGACTACGGCTACTGGCACTATAACTTTCGTGGACAGTTAACTGCACATTTAGAACATTTAGAGGTTTATTCAAAATTTATTTTGAAATCCTACAACTGAATTTCAGTCTTATTTTAATCATATTTTGCTGCTATTCCTGTCTCTCTTGCTCACAGACCTACTACAAGCATACTTATCAAAACGATCAGAGATCCCTCGGAAAATTCATATTCGCCACATTGAACATTTTTAATGAAGCTGCACCAATCAACATGAACATTTGCCTTGTGCGATAAGCATAACCCTTGACCCCCAGCTCCACGGTTCACCTGTTTTTGTTGTTGTTTTTCAAGATTCTGAAGTTCTATACAACAAATATGCATCATATATTAGTTCTTGGGACAAAATCTAAACCAAATAATTTTACTAAATAAAAATTTATAAACTTTCAATTACATTTAAATTTCCAATTATTTAAAATGGGACATTTGTGTGTAAGTCAGTGTAATAATCTTGTATAATTAGTACTGAAATAAATAATCTGGCTAAACAGTAATTGTTTAAGATAATAATCCATGTCTAATTCAACAACACTCGCAAGAAAGAAAAATAAGTATTATATAAATATGGAAATGACAAAAAAAAGTTTTTGGAGATGAAAGGTACCGAATAATTTGACCTGGAAGAAAAACTATAATCTTTACCACTAATGCTTAAGTGTTATTTCAAGTCATTACAAGCAAATGTTTTTTAAACTATAATTGGAATTACATCAATTAACTAAGAGACCTTCATTGACCATTACATTACATTTAATGCATGCTAATGGACTAATAAATTGGCATTATTTATTTCAAATTAGTGTCACTGACATTATCAACCTAATGACAGACATTTGTTCACTAGACTGAGGACTTAAAATTAGACTGACAGGCTGACATGGATATTTTTTGCAGTGTGAAAAGCCTGGAGGATGTTGGCTCTTATGGAACTACACTGTGGGCTATGACTTATCTTAAATTATTATGTTATTTTGCTCCCTTCTGTGTAGCCTAAGCATCAGATTCAATCTCAAAATCCCCCTCCCCTCCCAAATACACCTCCACCCTTTTTTCATCTTTGCTGTCTGAAGCACTCAAATGAGAAACTGTCAGGAGCCGTGATTTGTGCTAACTAGCTATCGATCGCTCCAGAGCTGCATGCCTCTTGTCCATGCAGGGAGGGCCGGGAGAGGAGAGGAGAGAAGAGGAGAGAGAAAAGGAGAGGAGAGGAGAGAAGAAGAGAGGAGAGGACAGGAAGGGAATGGAGGACGAAGTGCAGAAAAGAGACAAAAAAGAAGAAATGGACTGTTCTGCTTTAAAATACCTGCTGATTTGTGTGCATTTGTTATGATAAATGTGCTATCGGCCTCACAGAAATTAAAACAGTGAATGCAACAGGGTGAGTGTGGCTGACTGCTTATTAGTGTTGGGTCTCCTACTCAAAAGAACACTCATTAATCATTATCAAAAGTAATGATGTTACTTACTCCCTGGCATCACTGAGCTTTTTTCACACACAGAACTCACGCTGTCTTTTATCTGTTTTTTGTTTTTCATACTGTATATATGTTGGAAGAATTTAGATACCTTTTGGAAGTAACAGAGGAAGAAATCATGGGGGGAAAAGCCACAGTGTTCAACGAGCTTGTCATTTATCTGCTAAATTAGCTGAGAAGACCAGTGGAGACCAATTATATGGAAAACAAATAGCTGGATGAGGGTGAGTGCACTAGTTTTGGTAATTCCAGCCCAAATTAATATGTGCACTGCTTTTAATTTTCCTGTTCATTTATAATTGGAGTGACCGATGATATTAAGCTACTGCACCAGTCAGAATGGTAAGTTACAGCGCTCCTTCGATGTAACAGCCTTAGTGTTGCTACCGACTCCCAGTGCTTAGTCTCACAGAGCTAAACAATGCGCCTGGAGTCCACAGTCGGCGCGGTGCGCTCCCCCGCCCCTCCGTGCACTCGCAGCGAGCAGAACAAAGAGACGCTCAAGACGCGCTCGATGCTTTTCATAAATATATAGCTTATCCACATTATGATATATTCATACATTAACACACCTTTCAGTAGCTAAACGCTGAGAGCGATC
This sequence comes from Helostoma temminkii, assembly GCA_900302695.1. NCBI lineage: Eukaryota > Metazoa > Chordata > Actinopteri > Anabantiformes > Helostomatidae > Helostoma > Helostoma temminkii. The sequence continues at coordinate 71,707 of OMLM01008170.1, forward strand.
TTTTTTAACGTATCATCGTGAACTATGTCTGACGACTGCTCTGCTTTAAAATGATTTGGAAGTAGTCGCCGTAACAAACAGGAAAACTATAACAAAATGATTTTTAAAAATTACATAAATAAATCAAATCACAATATTTGAATAGATACAACCTCTCCAACTTTGTGACTCTGTTGCATAATAACGCATTTAATTAGTTTTCTGTTACGAGAATAAATATTAATAAACCTATATTAACACTGTTATTGTTATTATTATTATTTTTTATAGAAGGAAGAATGAAAACCCGCAGTTGAGAAAACTTAAGACTTAAATGAGTTATCTGCATTTAGAGTTAGAGACAATATATAAAAATATTCACATTAAACTACTTGCAACGATGAACCCAACATAACCGCGAGAGGAATAATATCTACGTCCTGCTGAAAAACTGCTTCCAAATAACTTTCCTCGACAAACTTAAGAAACTCCCCAAATATTTTTCTCTAATAAAGTTAGTTAATAATAATAATTATAATAATAATAATAATAATTTAAAAGTTAAATAAATTACATTATTAAAGGGAAACCTAGCTGCAATTATAATACACAAATTTAAATAGTCTGCTAAACAGAATTGCTATTAAAAGATTTCTATGAACTATTTCCCATGGAAAATAAAAACAAAACTAAATGGTTCTATTAATTTCACCAAGATATCTAATCCCTGAAATCCTGTCCTGACAATCTAAAAATCAATCCACTTTCACCAGCTCTGTATTATCCCGTGGTAATAACAAAAACAAACACGTAACAAGACGAGGGAAACCCCGCTGTGCAAATGCATATCCTCAAAAAGCTATTAATCTTCTCAATGTAGTTGTTCACCCTGAAAACCGAGATAAAGAACCACAGGAAATGTTTACTTTTCTTGAGCTGTTCTTTTGAAGTGCCTCTACAATATAAAACACATTGTAGAGAAGGTACCAGGTATACTTTGTTCAATTTGATGGTATTAAAAACGGCTCCATTCTGATTAAATTAATTCAAATATTGTACATGGTGTAAATTTAAAATTAAGGAAAACACCACATGAATCTTCTTTTCCTTGTGAGCACTTAAAAATAGAAGTACAATTTCATTTATTATCTTTCTGAGTCACAATAATTCAAAGACCCTTTTTAAATAGAGAAGGCTGCTCTATTAAAAGCGTTACTACAACATTTCACCAAGTACATATACGGTGTTGCATTTCTGATTAAAGAAAGAAGATTTTTAAGGATGAAAATATATTTTAAAAGCTAAATTGTTCAGTCACTCTCATGAGTTGCACATGTGAGTGATAGAATGAGAGAAAAATATTAAAGTGATTATTAAATTTGACTACGAGACTGAAACAGTTTTATTTACCTTCTTTACTGTTGTTTTGGTTCTTATTTTTTTCCCAGGGTCCCATGGTCTTGTCATCCTCTGACCCGTCCATCATGGCCTTGTCACTGGGCACGTACCAGGTGGCGTGCTGCTCTGCCATGAGGGTGTCAAGGTCAATAGTGCCCATTGAGCCCTTCCCAGCATCCGGGCTGCAGCTTGCCAGCTCATTGTCTCCATTCTGTGAGGGACAGTCGCCATTCTTTTTGCCATTCTTCATGGCCAGAGGCTGGTCCTCAGAGATACTGAACTGCTGCCGCTGTAGCTGGATCTGGGCCTGCAGAATCTCCAGAGGATGGATTTCTTCCTGGCCAGAGGTGCTAGATGGAGTGCGTACCTGATCCACACCAGGAGTGCCCGGGTGGCTCACCCCACTGGCCCCTGTGCCCCCACCAGCATTCAGTCCATAGCTGTCTGGTGTCGAGGTAGTATGATTGTTAATGCCCATGCCTAGGGGCTTCTGTCCATTTATCAACCCATGATCACTTCTCTGCATTTTGGGAGAACTGGTGATCATGGGACTGCGATTAGGCTTGGTGGCCGAGGCCCCTCCTGCATCTGAGCTGGAGGACACCTCATCCTCATTGCCATAGTGGGTGCTGACATCGTCAGGAAAGTCCACTCGTGGTGAGCTACTGTCAGACTTAGCAACACTTTGAATGCCACTGTCCAAAGAAGACATCAAGTCTGCCTGGTCCCCCAACATTAGGTCGCCTCCTTTTCCCCAAGAGGGTGACTGGAGGTGTTTCTCATGGGGTGTACCCCCACCCCTCTCCCCAATGCCAGCTGAGGGGGTCTGCTGGCCTGGACTTACAACAGGGTTACCATTGTCAGAGGAAAAAAAAATTCCAGGGCTCACATGTCCACTGTCTCTTTTTCTCCTCCCTCTCCCTCTCCCACTCCCTGTTGTTGCCTTCCCCTCACTGCACGGGGTAGCGTCCATGTTGTAGTTTGGGGAGAGGGCACTGGCTTCCCCCTGCACCGTCTGGCTTTGACTTGCAGGCTTAGAGTTGCTATTCCCGGTGCCAGACATCTGGCTGTTCTGGGAAGTGCTGCTCTGAAAATATTCAGGACCAGCACTGCCAGTCCCATTAGATGTGCTGCTATTAATGTCCTGCTCTGTCTGGCTCAGTTTTCGCTTGCCCTCATTTTGGTTCTTCTTGTTGAATGTTACGTTAAGACTGGGGGCCCCTAAGCTAGCGATCATGTTCTGGCAGGCCGTGGAAAGGGCCGCTAGGCAGCTCTGGCCGAACACACTGTCTTTAGTGCAGGTTTTGCTGAAGTTCCCGAGGGACAGAGCTCCAAGCTTACTAACAGACGACCGCTGGCCTGAGGGGAACTCAGACTGAGGAGGATAGTTCCCCGGTGAGGTGCTGACCCCCTGGGGAGCACTGTGGGCTGGCCCCTGACGGTTAGCCGCCCCATAGGGAAATGTTGGCTGTGCCCCCATTGGAGGTGCAGGGAAATCAGCTGGCCGCCTCTCTGCTGGTGCATTTGGATGCCCTGTTCCTGCTCCTGGAGACTGCATTTGTGAGAGGTTGCCCATGTTGTTGCTAAATTGTGAGTGCATGCTCGGGGAATGGAGAGCCTGCACATGCCCATCTCCTGGTATTCTCATGGGCTCCTGCATGCCCATGCCTGGTCTAAACATCATCCCAGCCCCATTCTGCTGTAGCCCCATATCATGGGGCCCTGATTCATTACCTGCTCCACCCATACGCCGTGACATCATCTCCCCAGGTGGGTGGGACCCTTGGAACCAGGAGTTCTCCTGAGTTACATGAGGATTTTGTCCATCAATGCTGGGCATCCTGCCAGCATTCTCCCTGTCAAAGTTGGGCATGGTCCCAACTGGACCTCCATGTGACATTGGGCCAGGAGGTACATCACCATGGTGACCCAGCTGCTGCAAACTGGGCTGCCTCATCCTCTGCTGTTGGTTGCGAGAGGCCATCTGTTTTATCATCATGGCTGCATTTTGACGCTGCTGCAGAGACTGCTGTTCAGGCCCCGGATGCTGCAGGGGACCTGGCGGGAAACCTTCATTCACAGGTGGGGTGAACTCTCCAGGCAGACCAGGGTAGGCAGAGGGAGAGAGGTGGTTATCCATACCGCCACACCAACCTTCACCACCATGTGCATTGGGAAAGTCAAATCTAGGCCTTTTTGCCATGTTCATATAAGGAGAGTCAAAGTGTTGCAGCCTCTGATTTGGGGGCTGTTGGGAGGGAGGAGGAGCTGGCTGTTGCATATTAAACATGGGGTCCCCATAGGGGTGCAAACCCCTATTTTCCAGTCTGTGAATGGGATATTCAAACTGGTTGTGTTGGCCAGGCATCATAACTCCTCCGTCCAGAATGTTAGGGTTAGACGAGCTGGGCTCAGCCTGAGGGGGACGGGGGAGACCAGGGGGGCATGAGTTCTGTCTAGCTATCAAGCCAGCCTGTTGCTGCTGCTGCATGAGAGGATGTCTTGCATTGACCCCTGGCTCCATTCCCACAGGCACCTTGCGACCATTACCAAAACGCTCAAAAAACACTCCATGCTGAGGCTGCTGGGGCTGTGGTGGCGGTGGCTGGTGTCCCTTAGAAATGCCCTGCATGCCTGGTGTCCGTGGCATGCCGGGGTTCCCTGGGAAATTTCCACTGGGAACTGGCCTTCCTGGCCCAAAGTGGGGTAACTGTGATTCTGATTCTGATGGTGAAAACACAGGTACATCAAAATGTCCAGATGGAGGCTCACTTGGGAAATTATACTCTAATCCTTCTACAGGCCCCTGGTTGGGCATCCGCCGAGGCTCCATGCCATGAGACTCAGAGGAGGATGAGGAGGAGGAAGGGAGACCATGGAAGGATGCTGCTCTATTAGGTGACTGGTCCAGGGGTAGACAGGGGGCAGGGACAGCATGGCTGCCACTGGGGGGCCCATGATGTTGAAAATCGGGCATGTTACCAGGCCGCTGCTGCTGTTGCTGAGGAAAGCCATCCCCTGCCTGTCCCTCAGCAAGGGGATCAAATCCTTCTCCAAAGCCCTGCTGTGGTCCCATGCCATTGTTGTTGTAACCCATTAGCCTGCCACCGTGCAGGCATGATGACCCAGGTTCTGGGCCTCCAAAATTCCCACTGAAATGAGGGTGGTGTTGGTGAGGGTGAGGTTGGTGGCCATGGTTATGTCCTTGATGAGGTTGCTGGTTGTTAAAAAATCCATGCATGGGTCCTTGCTGCTGCTGCTGCTGCTGCTGAAGTCCGCTGCCTGCATGAATGTCCGAGTGGCCCCGCGGGTGAAAGCCTCCATACTGCTCTCCGTTCATGTTCATATTAAGCCCGAGCATTTGAGGCTCACTCAAAGGGCCCATGCCGGGTTCCACGGCTCCTGGCGGGCCTCCAGCGTGAAAACCTGGGCTTTTATAATGGGAGCCCATGTTCAGTCTAGGTTGGTTTATGTTTCTCTCTGACTGGCCAGGGTTTCTGCTATTAATCTGAGAACCAAACTGCTCCAGCCCAAACATACTCCCCTGCAATCAATCCCACATGACGGCGAGTTTGCCAGACATCGGCACAGTCTGTTTTTCCGTCTGTCCCCAAAAGATAAAAAAAAGATATACAAGAAAATATTGAAATATTTCTGTTTCACTACTTATCAAGCTGTTTTAGCTAATTTGTATTTTAAAACTCACCAAATCAGTTCTCGTTGTTGTGGATCAATTGTTTTTGTTTTTCAACTTATCCAAGGACGCGGAGGAGCGAATGGACAAACTATCTCCAAATACGCAAGTAAACTACGTCCCTGTTTCCCTTATTTATGCTTTTTAGGCTGCTCTTGTTTTTGTCTTCGATTAAGCAAACAAATATATTAAAGTGTTACTTAACTTGCTGCATGAGCGGGCTATTATATTCCAAACTTTTCTGTGCGCTTTTCTTCAGGGTGAACATCACCCTAACAATATAAAAGGAGAGCGCAGAATAATCAAAGCAATCAAACGGGCAATGTAGCAATTTATGACAGTTAATTCGATATTATAGTCCAATGTTAAATGTCCCGAAATGACTTTTTGTATAAGGCCCCATACTGGAAGCAAAGAAACGGTCCAGCTGAAGCCGTATAGTTAAAAGTACCTTTGTGGTTTTTAAGGGAAAAACTCTTTATATAAATATTGCCCACCGATGTCCTTCCAAGTCTTGCTGCTGTGCAGGCATGTAGCCAAAAGTCCAATGTGATAGAAAGTCCACAAACTCGGGTCTCCAAATCGAGCTCCGGAGAACCGGAGAGTCCGTTAACACGACCTGGACACGGGGCAGCGCGGCGTGCACTACCCGCACTCCACAACTACGGAGCGGCTTGACAGCATCCTTCACCCGCTGCCAGTCATGCGCTTTGCAGCGAAGCACCGTGCCTTAAGTCCTTTCAGTGCGTTTCGTGCTTAATGTGTGCGTCCCTCCGCTCACCGAGTCTAGTCTGGTGTGGTCTGAGTGCACTTGGGAGCGATTCACAGATACACTCACACTCCGCTCTGCCGCTTGGCGCTGTGTGAGATCAACGCCTCCAGAGGAGCCAGCAACAAGTTTTGCATTTCTGCAGCCTCTTCCATCCATGAGATCTCAGCCAATCAGCGCGACCGAGGAAAGCTTTGAGGGCGGATCAAATGCTGTTAAGGTGGTCCGCAGAGTCAACCAGATTGTAAACTCTTCTGTGTAAACTAGATCTTAGAAATGGCTAAATCCATCATAAAGCAATCAACATAGTTTAACTGGATGCGCTCTTGTTTACCCCCAAATCGTCGTACTAACAATTCAGTTCCACAGCACTGTTGTCCACAACAGTTCAGGTGAGAAACACTCCTGCTGTTCTCACACTATCCAGTGGAAAGACAGCAGTCATGTAGTGAGAGTCTGCACACTGGTGTTTTAACATGTTGCTTAAGACCTCAATCAAAATTTGTCTCACACTTGAGATTAGCACTGGTTTATTTTCTGATTTAAATAAGCAAACGCTTCAGATGGATCGGTATCACTCGGCAATGCTGAGGTCACAACCTGGATGGTAAATGTGTTTCAGTGCGTAAGCAGTTTCAATCTAAAGTCCTACACCAAATCTATGTTAAATAATGAAAGTCGATTGAGTGAGAAATAGCCACTCACTGACTCAGATGATTGATACCGAGAAAAGGAGACATATTACACTAATATTCGCTACACAGTGAGTCGCTCAAACCCCTGTGACCAATCAAACGCGCGCCAGCCTGATGAGTGTGACTCTGGGTCCCAACGGGAAAAATCCTCCTTAAAAGACCATCTGAACTACATAGTACGGATGGTACTGAGTCTTCTAGTCGATAATCGATACTATTCACTTAATAGTAGTCTGTAAAATAGAACATTTAAAAGCCAAATTAGGATATTTTACTCCATATGTTAATTAGCTGTAAAATCACTAATTATCTGTGTCATGTAAACAGAGTTGTAAGATAAAAATTATCAATAATTTATTGTTTATGAGTTTGAGACAAAAGTCACAGAATAACAAATAAAGCCTAAATCATACCTACATATTGATATATATATTCATGTATTTATTCTGATGTACTTCACGTCTGTGTCTCACACACAACATTAAGATTTCTGGGACACCTTGGATACTTGTTCATTTTTACATGGTCGAGTTGACAAATTATCTTGTGCAAATCTGATCATTTAACAAAAAAGAAAATGTGTTTTTAAAAAGATTTTCAAATGCAGATAGATGAATGTAGGTTGTTGTGTAACCTGTGTGCTGCTTCTTTTTCCTATAACTCTGTAATTAACCAATATGAAATAAAGGAAACGTGGGAATACTGACAAAATGAACATTTTGATGACAGCACTATATAATATCTTTGCGAGTCTGTGGACAGTGTGCATTTAGACAATTTGGTGTCATACAGCTCTGTACCTTTCGGGAGGGAAACCAAGATGAGTTTTCCAAAAAGACACAGTGCCACCTAGCGGCTGGCGTCAGTAACAGTAGAGGATATGTGTTCACTTCAAAGTTCTCTAGAGACATAAGGGTCTCAAGTGGTACACGCATATATATATATATACATTTGAAACGAACATAAATCTAAGGTAAACAGGTATAATGCTTTGGTTTATAAATCATGGTTGGAATATGAGTGTAAAGAAGGAGGAAAAACAATCGATTACTTTATCACAGAATATGATTTCTTTTTTAAAGAGTCATCATGTATTAAAACAAATAAAATAAATAGTGTCCTGTCAAGCACTGGAAAAATATCACTAAGGTCAACATGCTTTCTTTCTTCCAGCTTACAAAGACATAATTTCCACATTAATTGTCTTAAATATGCTAATTTAATCAGATATTCTATACTACAATGCTGCTTCTGATTTGTTCTCAGCATTCATTCTTTGTTACTCAAGGATGTTTCAAACTAATGACCAGAGCACCGTGGACGGTAATTTTAGCTACGTGTGTGCAGGAATAACCAGCTCTGTACTGACACACACGTCACTTTTGTGATGCAGACCACATGCACAGCTCTGCACCTAAAGGAGAAAGCTATAAGTCAGGACAAAGCAGTAGAGGCACTGAAAGCTGCTAGGAAGTGTGTATATTTGGAATTTCGTGCACCCTTTAACAGCTAGCTGAGAGGACAGCAGCTCACAGTGAGGAGACAGGGATAGACAGTGATTGTGTTTTGAAGGAGACATGGTGTAAAGTGCCTGTCTTCTTGAGACGGGAAGAGAAGCGTGTTGAGCTGGTGAGATGTTCCGAATGCTGCTGCGCTTGTGGGATGTGTTGCTAAAAACAAAATAATCACACACTCTCAGTATCACCTTGCTGGAGAACTGGTTCCATATTTGAGAGCCAGCTAGATGCAGTTTATCCCAGACAAACACAAAAGTATGAGAATATAATATTAAAGCAATGGCTGCTCTATGAACAAAGGACTGATATCACAAAATACCACTAGAAACATGTATTCTTAAAATTCTAGATTATTGTGATACCACTATCCTTGTGATAAAGCTCCTATCTGTGTCTACAGTCGTCTCTACCCCTACTCAGTAAAGAATATGGCAGAAGTGGATACCCTTCTCTGTCCTTAATTTATAGTGTTATAGTGTTTTTTACATCAGCTTTGCCCAAAGAGACAGGTCTTTGCCTTGTTGGTGGGGCGGTGTCCTGTCCCGTGTCCTGAGCGGAGCCTCTGCCTGTTGTCTGTGGGCCTGTCACTCGGCCGAGCCATCACAACTCTCTAGGTCAGGGTGGGTTAAGCAGCATCTGTCATCCAGAGAAGCACCATTGTATTACGGGGAGGGATGCAGCAGAGAACCCGCCACCACCCTCCCCTTCTCGTTGGTTGGCTCCATCGTTCTTCCACCTCGCACAGAACAACAGGAAAGTGAGAGAATCTCCGGGGCTAAACCTGACCTGAGCCCGGAGGATGAGGAAACACTCATGACATCACTGGCAACCCATGGAAGCCAGAAATACTTTTCCTCTCCAAAAAAAAAACCTGCAGCCCCTGAGAAAATCTGGCCCCAAGGGAAGTTCACATACACAAACATGCTGGGGTGGACCCAAACTGTGAATTTAATCTTCACTGTGCCACTTCCTCCAAAAACAGAAGCTCTCACCCCAGCGAGTTATCTTGTGGCAAGAAATGCAGCCATGTGGTGTAAGCAACACCATTACAGCTTTTTTTCCGAGGGTGGGCATTTAAAATAAATTTTGACAAATTTAAAAATGTTGTGAATCCTGCTCGTGATTGTGACAGTGAAGCCGACTGTTCTGGCCGTCACAAAATGTTTTTAGGTTTGAACATCAAATCTTTCTTCAGCAACATGCCTGGGTATCCGGCTGTGTCGAGTCTCGAGTCTGTCTTTAAGATTCATTCCTTCTTCTAATCTGTTGCCTCATGTATTTAAACGACAGGGGGCTCACTCATGACATGTCCCTTCATCTCATCTGTGAGCGAGACACATGGATGGATGGATACATGCCTACTGTAGACTACTGTGAGCTGCCACTTAACAGGAGGTGTGTGGGCGAGCCTGCCCATCTCCCCTTTTAGAAACAGCATTATTTGCTTGTTCTGGGAGATTATGACTGGTTTCCTTGCAGCAGGCACATGTGACCATTCCACCACAAACAATAAAAAAAAAGGCAGATATCTCAGCCAGCAGACCGGCAGTTCTTCCTGCTCTTTAGCATGGATTCCGCTGCTATTGTGTGACTCTTGTGACCTCCAGGTCACTGAATGTCTAGTCCATAATGGAGCCACCAAAATTTTTGCTGAAGGAATGTTTATTCTATCTCATGCACATTTTATTGTTCAGAATTAGGAACAATTGACCAACCTCTGTTTCAAACGACCACCTGTACACACAGGATGCAATGAGTAGCACAATCTGTTTATTTTCCAGATTAAATTTATTTGATATTTAGATACAATATGTAGACTTAAGGCACAAAAAAGACAGGAAACAAAAGGCACAAATAACATACATTCACTACCATGTCCCCTGAAATTAAAAAGCTGATCAGAAACATTTAAAAGCAAGCCATTCAGAAATAAACAGTTGGGTATTTCATAAATTAGGGTAAGACTGTACATCTGCTTTGTGAATACATCCTCTCCCCTATGTTGCTGTCTTGATAGATGGTAAACCACTGATTTAATTCTCTTTAGCCATTGAGTTATCTATTCAACTGAGCAGGAATCATTAAGAGACTTAGAAACACTGATTACATCGAAAGACAAACTGTTTGACACTTCTTGCTCTTTGAAATGTGCATATGGCCATAGTACGTGCTAAAAACCGAGCAGGCTGTATTGCAATCACCGAACCTTATTGATAACAGTAATATTTAGCAACAAAAAACGATAAGTTATGGTGAAAGGAATTCAACTGATAAGCAACGATATCAAAAAGAAGTGTTGTATTATTCACCTGAGAAGATTCTGTTGATTCTGAAAGATGTCTCAGACAGTTGCTTCCAAACTTTCCTATATTAACAGCCTACAGTTACATGTAAACATATCAGAAATCCATTCACACACTTTGGACAAGCCAATAACCCATTACTGAGGAAGTGATCGCGTTCCCTCATTAGATTAACAGGAAAACAACATTTTTTCTGAGTCTATACGGAAAGCAGGCATCTAAAAAAAACAAAAACAATCTTCCCACTCCCCAATTCTTGTTGCACAATTTTAAGACATTGACAAAACACAAAAACTCAAAAGGAGGCAAATAAGAATCCGGTGAGACACCACTAGTACTGTATATGCATGTAACACAAGCGAAAATAAACAGAACATGATTCTGAAGCCTAAGGGGAGAAAGTGCACTATGGAGTTGAAAAGACAAGAGTCATAATGTGACGTATCAAACTGGCTGGTCTGAGGAAGAGATGAAAATCTGCAGTCTTTTGCAGAACAACAGCAGACACTAGCTGTTGTGGCCACAATGTACACATTTTTGCTTGCTGAAGGAATTGCACTTGCTCAGGCGAGGCAACACGTCACAAAACAGTGGGAATCAAAAGCAATTCTACACCCTGAAGAAAATACAGAGTCACAACAAACACGTTTGCTCATAAAGCTCCGTCTACTATGGTTTACTCTTAACAAGTAGCTTATAGCTAGTTCTAACCTTTAGGTGTTGAGAATTACCAGTCAAACATGAGGGAGGTAGCTAGAACAACAGCTGGCAGCAGAGGTACAACAGGTACTGTATAACAGGTCAGGCAGATATAAAGGTCCAGATTAAGGCAAGCAGTGTGTGGTGCTGGTGTTGACTGGGCACTGATAAGGTAGTTAATGTGAAACACACCTAGAACAGAGCAGGAGAGGACTTTTGGAAACCGTCAACTTTGGAGGACCAGACGAATGAGACGGGCCTCTGGGGTGGGCTGGGTGAGGTGGGGTGAGCAGTGCGGTGCAGTTTGGCTTTGACAGAGGCTGGAGGGGTGCAGCACCATCTGTGGCCGTTTTTCAGTGCAGTTTTTCTCTGGGGACATCTGTTAGGGAGGTGAACACTGTGTTGTTGTACGTTACGTGTGAATGAATGTCTCCAAAACAGGGAGTGTGCAGGGAGATTGAAAAAAAAAAAAAAAAAAAAGTGAGAGCTGTAAACACTTTCGAAGTAACATCCTTTAGCTGAACAAGCTTGCATGGATCTGCCCAGCTTAAGCTTTTAAGAGATCAGTCACCACAATGGCATCCACATCTGTGAGTGCAAGTGTGAATTCATACGTTTATCCTCATGTGCACAATGTATGTATATGTGTTGTGTGTTTGTGGGTTTCCATTGAATCTGTACAGGAGTGAGTGAATACCTGTATGGGCATGATTGTCAGTGTTAAGATGCAGTGCTTTGGGAAAGGTGGGTTGATGGGGGAAGGATTACAATGGGACAAGGCGCCAAGAGTGTTAGTAATCTCTTAATGGAGGCTGTGGCAGGAAGGAACATGAGTATGACAAACAGACAGACTCATGCTGGGGAATGCAAACCACTGAGCCACAGTGTGTACAGTTAAAACCAAGGAAAAGACAAAGAGAGGTCAGACAGGGCATAATTTTCAGAGGAATGTTTTGGAGGGAAACATTAACAAAGAAGGGGGGAAAAAAAAAGGGGAAAACTGAAATAATACAGAGGAAATATTTGGTCCAACACCTGCCACTGCGGCATCAAGCCAGTGAATTTGCTTTTGAAAGAATCCATCACTACTGCGAGTAGCTCCTCTTTACAGCTCTCCAGACGGCTAGATCTTGTCAGTAACATGATGCTGATAGCTGGCTTTTCTCTGCACAGGAGATCAAAATTAACCAGAGTCTTATCAGCTAGGATCGCGTTGGTTTCAAGAAATCAATTCCTTAGTGGAGAGAATGTCTGTGATTGGGTTGAAGTCAGGGATCTGCTCTATTGATTGCAGGTAGCAGCGCCCCCTGCTCCACAGCCTAATTTAGTTATGGTAGAGAAAAAATAAGGTGGCGCGAAGGAGCACTTTTCGTCTCCATTGCTGCCGTCATAGTGGGTGTTTAAAATCCTTTGCCTTTTCATTCGTCTGCAGCAGAGGTTCCTCTGACTTCACCCCGTTTGCGAAGCTGTGGGGAAAAAGAAGGAAACAAACACATCAGACTTATGTAAGATAAACAGGTGAGGGCAGCTGAGGCTCAGTGAATGCTTGCTCACAGTGAAAACCTTTACATATAATGATGTAGACTTATTTCTGTTCATTACAAATCATTAGGTTTTACTTCTTGCATCCCAAATGATTAAAAATACAACAAATGGCTTTTTTGCAAACTGAAATCTTTAGCTTTCCTTAGAAACCTGCTCCAACAGTCCTTATCAAGCACCTTGTTTGTCTTCTAGGTAGATAAAAGCATCACTTTCAAATTCTCCCACCCTGAGGCTGATGGCTTTGGAAAGTCAATTAGTGTTAGAATCTGATAGCCGAACACCTTAATGGAACAGTTCAAACTAACAGTGGCCTCATCCAAACAGAGGAATAGACAGATCTGATGAAATGGATTCACCATCCAACCCCCACCACTCTTTTTTCTCTCAATCACAGCATAGACTCTTTCTCAACTGCAGAATTCAATTTGTATGTTAATGAGAAAAAAAGGAACCATCTTGAAGCCAGCCCTCTGTTTTGCCCTTTCCTTCTCATGCTTCCCTCTTCTACACAAACAGCATCCAACCAGTAAACACACACACAAAAAACAAAAAACAGACATAACTGCTGGTGCACCATCACCATAATGCAGAGTTTCCTCATTCACCCAGTGCAGTCTTGTCAAAACCTGTGTGATGGTGTCTTATATAGGTTTGACCATCATCATTCTGTGCCACCCCGTGAAGTCCAGCTACAACCCTGCTGACCTTTGAGCCCAGAGACTGAAGCCTTGTCTGCTTCCTCACCACAGCCTTCTTTGATGGCACCCGCCTGTTTACTTACTCCAAGGGAAAATGGGAAACATGTGCTGAATTGGGCGAGATGTGAAAGGGGGAGTAGGCCAGCTATAAAACGCTGTATGTTGGTAATAAGCCAGGAATGTTTGAGTCTGGCCCCCTTTGGCCAGTCCAGCCTGGATTCCTCCCTATTCTCCTTGTACGGCAAAAAGCTCCCAGACTAAAAGTTAGTGTAGGTCCAAGACCAAGCCAGTGGTAAGGTTTTACAGAGAATTTGATTCACAGAAATTAAAGCCTGTGATTTAGAAGAGGGCAGTTTTCCCTCTCTGCCCTGTGGGGAGGCTCTGGATTGCAGGTACCAGGCAGGCCTTATGTGTATGTTTTAACTACTGGCCACCTCTTCAAAATACCATGTGGGATTCTTAGCACTGCCCAGATGTCTGGATATATCCAGAGGACAAGTAGCATTTGCATACAAAACACTGCAATCTGGGTCAATACAACAATCCATTCAGACTGAACGGTGGATCTACATGTGAAACCACACACATGTAGACATAGCCGTTTTACAACAATTAACAGTTAAAGCACCATAGATGTGTAGCATCACAGAAACCCCACAGAGTGTAGGAAAAGCACCTAAGATGGAAGAGCCTGCACCAGTGAAGACTTACACGAAAGCACTCAGCTACAACTGGCCTGGCTACTCGTCTGCAGCCTTTGTACCTCGCACAGAGCCTTTCTCACGCATCTGGACAAAAATAAAGTAGATCACAGAAGTAAAGTTTGGAAGCAGCTAAGACTTCTTACCCAAAAATATGATATGAATGTCATTTTTTAATTACACATGACAAAATCTATTCTCAAATAAAAGTTAAGAAAATATTTATAGTTCAAAATATTAACAGAAAAAAAGCATCCTTAATTACTCTTTCAGATGCCGTTGACACAGTAGTTTTATATTCTCAATAGTCCATTTATTTGCCAGCCCTATAGTTAGTGATTGGGATGTAAAAATACCACCAAAAAAATTATATAATTATAATACAAAGTTTAATCCAATTGAAAACATTATGTTGATAGCAAAAAGTGATATGTTTTTTATATACAAATAAATCAAAATACATCCATTTATGAATAATTGTGAATATAACTGTCAGCGTTTTAAATATACAGTTTTAATATTTGGTTATAAATTAGTAACCATAGCTAATCCTGGTGGTAATTTGTTTTATTACATATGGCAACAAAAAGGACTTATCGTCAATGGATCTAACCCTAAAAAAAAAAAAAAAAAAAAATATAAAATTTTAAAAAAAAGGGGGCTAGGGTTAAAAA